>PVJD01001378.1:0-272713 GCA_004026545.1 Mormoops blainvillei | reverse complement strand
ACTCTGCAGGGGCACCGCCCTTCTCCCTCCCGCACCTCTCACAGGTTGTTACGTCATTAGTCTACAAGTCCTGGAGGGGAAAGGCTGGGTCTGTTCGGTCCCGCTGATCCCCAGTGTCCCCGAGTGGACCAAAGAAGATATAGCTGAAAGCTTGCACACAATGGCAGGTTGCCACCCCCTCCCTCCTCACCGGTGGGGCTCTCTTTCCACAGCGGGGGGCACTCCCAGAGCAGACTGACCTCACCCAGCCAGCCTCCAGGGTGAGGGTGGCATGAGGTCAGCATCCTCCCTCTGAGCTGACCCCCTCCCCCCTAGGACCGTGTCATTTTGGGATCCAACAGTGCCTACCTCTACATCGGGTTTCCTTCAGAGCGAGGCAGTGAGGACTTGAGCCGGTTTGATTACGACTTTTTCCAGCTGGAGAGAGCAGCTGCAGAGGGAGTGAGTGTGGACAAACTCGGTGAGCAGCCCTGGGCCTGACTTCTGGCATCTTCCATGCATGGGCTGGTCTGAAAGCAACTGCTTTCACTGCGTGCTCCCCTGCTTTTCTTAATATAATCTTTTGTGCCAAACTACCATGTTTAGAAAGTTATATATGATTTCCACACAAAGATAGAGTGAGCACACATCAAAGACTTAACCCATTAAGTTGTTTCTCTCATGACTGGGGGGAAAGACGGTTCAAAGGAAGAGAGAGGAGGGCGGTATATACAGCACAAGGAGGGGAGAGTGCGAAAATGAGACTGCTGAATTAGACCAAGCTAATTAATGGGCTTCGGGGCAGTAACATCCCATGGGACCAAAGTCACTTTAATTTGCCAATCTTTTATATAAATTGACATCTAACAGCTTGGAGCCCAGGCCCTAAGCCACAGCAAGCACTGACTAAACAGTGCTACGTGCCCTGGGGCAGTTACAGGCTCCTGACACTGCTGTGACATTTAAAGGACAGTCTTTCTTTTGCCTTAATTTCCCTGTTTTGGATGATTTTTTTTGGACATCTCTCTTCGCATGTGAAACCTTTCTTCTGTGGTCTTCATGGAACTCTCTCACGGGCACCTTCCCCACTGCGTCTCACAAGGAAACCCCACTCACCTCCCAGCCCCACCCAGGGCCTACGGAAGCTGTGGCCCCACAGCTAGAGATGCTGGGAGCCGGCTCTGGGCTGGAGAGATGGTGATGGACCTTCGGGCCTGGCCTAGAAGAAGCTGCAGCCCTAAATTTCAGAGTCAAATATGCCCCCTTCTCCTCCTAATCGCCCCCCGCCCAATAATCTGCGCTGCCTCAGGCGCCAGGGTATTCAGGAGCCCTGCCAGATCGGCGGGCAGCTCTGCCGAAGGAGGCCCCTACCCCCGCGCGCCTGCCCGCACCTCGCCCGCCCCGCCCCGCGCTGCCCTCAGCGCGCTGGCCAGGACCCAGCCTGCCCGTGGCTGGAGGCCGGCGGGATGCTCCACCGCGGTGCAAAACAGCTCCTCCCTTTCCCTGACGCAGAGGGTGTTTTCCCTCAGGATTTGAACAAAATAGATTGATTTGAAATACATCTTCTTGCTCACTTTCTGTTGAAGTTCCTGACCCAAAACAAAATCAGACTGAGCTGCACCAGGCCTGGCCGCTCCATCTGTTCGTTTCTGTACTCACAGGCTTCCCAGGCTGCCCGCCTGCCTCTCAGCCCAGGGCGAGGAGGCTGAGCAGGCCCCGGGGCCGGGGGCACCGAGCGAGGGCTGTGGGTCCTCAACGAGGCCAGCGGTTGGCGGTTCTGGAGAGGCCGGGGGCGCGGTGTGAAGCCACGGGCAGGGAGTCCCCAAAGGGCTGAGAGCTGCTACGAACGCAGTGCCAAGCTGGGTCCGGCAAGGGGATTGCTCCTCCCACAATCCCCACGCCCCCCATCCAACAGAACGGGCAGCTTCAGGAAAAATCCAGACCTTCCTTCCAGCCAGCCTCCTCCCGCGCGCCTCCCTGGACTGTCTGGAGCCACCTTGGGTCAAGGGTCAAGGACCCTGCAACCAAAACAGGAGCAGGAGGCAGAGGGCAGAGGGTTTTTTTTTAAATCACATGCTTGTAATTTTAAAATGTAGATATTGATGAACGATTGAACGAATGACTGAATAAGCCAAGGAGCCTTATCACTTTCCTCATGGCTGAAAAGCATCCCAGAACAAGAGACCACCCTGACTCCCACTCTGCTTCACTCCCAGGCGCCAGGAACGGTGGCGACGGGCAAGCAGACCCCAGTGTCCTGGCTGTGTTCCAGGACTACATCAAACTGATGCCGCTCGTCGCAGAAGCAAATCAAATGAGCGAAGAGCTGAAGAAGGTGAGAGCTAGAAAAGGGAATTATGTCAGATCCAGTACGGACCTCAGAGAACAGGTTCAACCCCCTCACCCCACTGGCCCAAACTGGCTTCCTGGGATGGATGACAACACGGAGGCCCGGAGAGGTGAGGGGCTGTGGCCAAGACCCCCAGTGACTAGGGACAGGATCTAGGCCAACATCCAGGCCTTCCCAGTCCCGGCCCCTAGTGTCATTTCTTCCACTGCTGGCCAACTCCGGCCACTACAGCCAGCAGGACAGCAGACTGACGCATGTTCTCCATCACCACCACCCCCGACTGTCCTCCAGGGGAGTCCCTCTACACGCATCTTGGTGGCTCCTAAGCCACAGAGAAGACCTGGGCTGGGGTTAACTTCCCGGTGACACAGAATCCCAACTACCGGGAACGCCCAAGGAATTTAATCACTTTGGCAAGGCTTACAAGAGTCAGTTCCAGGATATTGTTGAGGGGTTCTAGGGCTTGGTCATGCATCTTGGTGAGAATTCCAAGAAGCAAGAATTGGGCCATCTTCTTTCAGAAAGCCTGAGTGTGGAGAGAATGAAAAGCAAATGGCAAAGAAGCTTATAGCCTGGTAAATGTAGGGTTATTTAGTGAGAAGTGTTTCTCTTACCAGGGACTTAAAATGGAATTGAAAGTGAAGAACTTAGCATCATCAGATTCCAGGGGCTATGACCTCCAGAAAGAGGTCATGGTGAAGGTGACCAACCAGAGGACTCACAAGGTGAGGCTGCCCCTGGGGGTGGGCGTGGCCTCCACACGGACTTTCTGAGGACAAGGTCAGCTTTACCACCTACAGCCTGTGGAGCCCCGGCGAAGGGGCAGGATCCTGGGGAACAGATTCTTGGGAGAGGAGAACCCTGCTCTGTGTCTCCCCTTGTGGGCCCCACTCCCGCACAGCACCCAGTCCTGGGATCTTTCCTAACCACCAGCATCGAGCACTGTTTATTTTTAACATGACTCAAAGGCTTCAGTACCAGGAGTGAGCCTGAAAGTTCCTTTAACTGGTAATAGTGTCCATGTGCCTGTGAGTGTGTGTCCATGCGAGAGAGCGTTCCGGGGCAATGGGAAAATCCACACCTGCAGTCAAGACCCAGAAAAGGCGGCCTCACAGCTCTGCTGGTGACCCAGACCCGTGTCTTCTTGGGAACTAAAGACCCCTTTTCCTCTCCCTTGGCCTGGAGGGAAGGAATGGGCCTATTCCTTCCTTGGTGTCCCTTCTCTGTGTGATGCTTCTGGGACAGCACGCTAGCTGGAGGCTCACTCCTGAGCCCACTTTCAGAGGGTGGGCCCTAGTTCTCATGTGACCTCTGGGTGGGCTTCTTCCTCCCAAATCCTCAGAGTACTTGACGCTCCTTAGCAGCGAGTCTTGTAGCAAACGCACCCCTGGAAGGACCGGCCCAGCTGGGGACTTCTCAGTCATTGGATGATCTGCTCTGCTGAGACTTCCCTGGGTTTGGCTTTTCTGCTTTGCCCTACAGTTGTCAAAACTTCCTAGATCAACTTTTAAAAACCCTTCAAAGCCGTGAGACGAGACACACAGACTGTAGATGTCTGTGCTTGTGTCACACAGCACACACTGGGAGTTGCCACCCTGGGCAGGGCGCTGACGCCTGCATCTGCCAAGTGCTGGGGCTGCCAGGGTTGCCACAGGCGTCTCACTGGCCCCCTGGCTGTGAGCACCCATGGAGCGCCCTGAGTAAGGGCCACCACCGAGCCCGAACTTCTGAGACTTTTCCTCTTCCCTCTCTTCCTCTGGTCAGCACCAGGGGTGCCTCCTTTACGTCCCCCAGGACGGAGGAAGGGGAAGACGTGTCTCGGTCCATCCAGGCTTCTCTAGCAAACCACCAAACACTGAGTGGCCCAAATGACAAGCACTCCTCACAGGTCTGGAGGCTGAGAAGTCCAAGGTCACAGTGCCAGCTGACCCGGCCTCTACTGGGAACCCTTTTCTTAGTTCACAGATGGCCATCTTCTCGCTGTGTCCTCAGGTGGTGGAAGGGGCAAGGGAGCTCCCTGAGGCCTCTTTGACAAGGACACTAATCCCATCCGGGAGGGCCCCACCCTCCTGACCTAATCACCTCCCAAACGCCCCACTTGCTGACACCCTCCCCCTGGGGGGTAAGTGTGAATATAGGAGTTTTGGGAGGTGCCAATATGCAGTCTGCAGCAGTACATTTCACACTGGCTCACCTCACACTCCGGTGCAGTTCTCATGCAAGGCCCCCGCCCCCGCCTGGGAGTCAGCCTTGAGATTAATCTTCATCATCTGTCATCTCTGAGGCTGTCCATTTTTACCTTTTAAAAGTACCCGTAACCTTCCCTCAAAGGAACCCCAATCATCCTCAGGAGTCCTCTGAAAGGCTGGTAGTACCTTCTGGTAGTTTCTAGGGACATTGTATGTGTATGTGTGTGTGTGTGTGTGTGTGTGTTTGTGTGAGAAAGACAAGCCTGGTGGGGAGCAGCGGTGGGTCCCCGGTGCACACGAGTCGCACTTCTGGCGGTGGGTCCTGTACATGTTCGCCCTCAGGCCACGTGGACTGGGGATGCCACCAGAGCTCCTGGGAGGAGACAGCATCGTCCACTGGCAGTTTTGTGTGACTATGAATCACACGTTACGGGCAAGTTCAGGAGCAAGCCAGGGCCACGTGAGGCCTGGGGAGGGCGTTCTGAACGGGAAACACTGCCAGCCTGAAGTTGCTGTGCACAGTCCCTGCCCAGCAGCTGCTGGCTCACACTTCCAGACAGCCAGTCTGTGTGCCAGGCCCCAGGCGCTGCTGCACGGTGTCCCCGCCCGTCCCACAGAGCCTCGCTGACCTGCCAAGGACACCACCAGTTTTACCTGTCCCAGCGCTGAGGGCTGATGCCGCACGTGGTGAGGCAGTGGACTAATTTCACTATCTGGGTCCATGATCTCAGTGCCGCCGCCTTCGCACACCCACGCGGCCTGGAACCCCTGCTGTGCCCGGTTCCCAGCCAGGTGGTTCTCGTTCGGCCTCTCTGACGCCCCTGGGGAGCAGTGCTGCATTCTCCACTTCGCTCGAGGCAAACAGAGAAAGGATGAAGTCTGAGGGGGTCCGTTTGATGAAGACACACAGCACTTGAAAGAATGACTTATCTGCTACTTTATTGTTTTTCAAGTTGCTCACAGAAGGAATTGCTAGTTATACCTGGTAGCGTCTTCTGATGTGGCATTTATGGTCAAGAAATCTCCTATCTAACTGGAATCCCTGAGGCTTACGCTTTCGTCGCCTCCCTCAGTAGCCAGTGTTGAAACAGAGGCCCCGTTCCTCACCTAGGGTGGGGACAGTGGCAGGCTGCGTCCCCGACCCTCCGCTCACCGGGTGTGAGCACATAGTTCTGTAGGTTAGGGGTCCGGCACAGATCTCACTGGGTTGGCTGGGCTGGTTTGCTTTTTGGAGGCTCCAGGGAGAGTCTGTCTCCTGGCCCTTCAAGCTTCTAGAAGCCACCAGCATGCCTCGGCTCGGGGCCACCTTCCTCCACCTCTCCGACCCTGTCTCCGCCACATCGCTCTCCCTCTGTCCCTTTTTTCTGCTTCCCTCGTCCACACTTAGGGCCCATGTGATCACGCTGGGCCTACCTGGATAACGCAAGCTGATTTCCCTGTTTTAAGGTCAGTTAGTAAGCACACATAATTCCCCTTTGCCATGTAAGGCGATACGGACTTCTTTGAGGACCATTATTCTGTGTGCCGCAAGCACCAAACCTTCACTTCTCCTGGGAGAGTTCTGACTCCACCATCTCCTCCAAGTCCTTTCCGGGGCTCCAGCCACTCTGGCAATGCTGATGCAACAGGTCAGGAATGAATGAGGTGCTCTTTGAAGGACCTCACCAAAGCTAGGTTTGGCGAGAGTGCTCCGTGGTCTTGGGTACCCAAAGCCCAGCGTGTCAGAGGGAGCATGCTGGGAAGCATCATAGAATCACAGAAATGAATTGTCAGAGCAGTAGATGAAATCATATACTGGTGACCCACCTCTGTGTTTCCAGGTGTGGATTTGGTCAAAAGCCAAGTTTATCAATAGGAAATTCCTAATGGAGGAACTTTACCAGTGCTTTCTAGATGGAGAAGACAGCCCGGTAGCACAGGAAGACGACCCTTTCTGGGACCCTGTCGAGGTCATCCACCTGGGTTCCGCTCACATCTGGCTCCAGTCGCTGGCCTACCGTGTGAAGCTCGAGGAGCAGGTGGAGTTTCTGAACTGCGACGGGCTGGAGGAGGCGGTGCTCCATGTCCACCTGACCCCCTGCTCCCCGACAGGAGAGTGGGTATCTCTTTCTCCCTTTGCCTAGTTCTGGGTCTGTCACTTGGAGAAAACTCAAGCAAGGCTGAGTGCTCCTGGAGGGGGTGGTCAATTTGGTACCCCAAAGAGCTCATTCATTTATGATTTGACCTCATCAAATCTGATGTTAGCCATGGCAACCAAATCATCTGACCTGGAACATTTCAAATCCATACCTAGCAGCATTCATGCAGCTCAGCGCTGTCCTGGGGGGCCACAGGGACAAAGACGACACCCTGCACAGAGGCAGGAGGAGGAGGAGGAGCTCCGGGTAGGAACCAAAGACCAGGGTTGGCTCCCCGTCACGGGCCCCGAGTTCAGTAGCCAAGTGTGGCACCTGTGAGGTCTGGCATGCTCCGCATGCGGCAGCCCTTTCCCATGCTGGAGGCCCCCCACGCACACACCTCCGCCGGCAAGGGCCACGAGCCAGAAGCAGAAAGCTCACCCCTTTCCATCCTTGGCACAGGCTCGGATCTTTTCTTTTGTTCCTTTTCTTCAGGCAGGGACTGAGGTGTCTTTGTTTCCTAGTCTGGCCTCATTCTATGCTGTAATCAACCCGTCTGTGGTGACAGGCTTTGTCTGAACCCCACTCCATGGACCTTTACCCTCCTCTCAGGGTGTCTCATCTGTTTTCTCTCTTTAGGCCACAGGCATTTGAAGCAGTTTTCATCAAGGTTAAAGTTTCTTAGCAATTCTGAGCAAAGAGGCTGGCAGGGGACTCTGGTCTGGGTGCCAGGGTCCTCGTCCACCCAATGCGATCTTTTTGTCTTTGTGAAGAGGAAACAAGCTCGAGGAGGGAGCAAGGGAATCACAAGGTCCTGTGACTCAAGACGCAGGCTGGCCGTCGACTCACTGCCTTTACTGGGGCTCTAAGCAACTTCCTGGTCATTTGATGGTCCAAGGCCTCTAGGCTAACTGACTGTTGTATTTCCCATTGCAAAGTGATAGGGCAGCATTCCAGTTTATAGGGTTAGTCTTTGTGAGCGTGGCTGATGTTGGAGAGGCCCCCCGTTGGAAGGCTGTCCCAGCTGGTGTCTGAGCTTGTGGACCTGGGGTTGACTCTGAAGAGATCAGCGAGAAAAGTATCTTGAGAGGCTGCATCTGGAGTCAGGCGGCCTTCCCTGGGTGGCAGCCCCTCTGTCCCGCTGGGAAGCTACCTAGACCGTCGCCCGCATCTGGGTGTATATTGCTGTCATGTCCTTGCCTCCTCCTGGAGAGGGCCCGTACCTTCCCTTGAAGCACTGTCACAGAACGGGCTCTTGTTAAGTATCACCTGAATGAAGGCATTCCACAGCTGGTAAATGGACCTATCCTTTCTTCAGTGAACCTGGCCATCTCTTAAGGAGTCTATGTGATTCCCTCTGACATCACAGCCCTAACCTGCTTGGGTCCAGGTAACCTGTGATCAATGTCCACCTCCTCTCTTCCTAGAGCACGTGGTGAGGAGGACGTGGTTATTGACCCTCTGGAGCTGCTGGGCGAAAGGATGGATTTCCAGGTCCACATTGTGCGGTGCCTCGGCGCCAAGTGGCTGAAGGAAGATGCGGAGCGGGGCGTTCAGATGGGGTACCAGCCTGCTCTGCTGCTGTGCACACACCACCTGCTCTGTGGGCTCGTGGGAGGGAGTCTTCCCTCAAGTTTTTAAAAAATGAGTGTATCATGAAATTTTCTTAAGTTTCTCCGCTTGCTCAACCCCAAAATGACTCCTGCGCCGTCTGTTTAACAGAGAGAAAAGCCACACGTCCCTCCAGGTTGATGGACTGTGACCGCTGTGTACTGACCCTTCTAGGTGACTGAGGCAGTGGAGTCGGAAATTTTAATTATCAGAAAGAATATCCAGTAAAATTATATCACCTAAGTAGAATGGTGGTTTTGTTTTTTACTTGGAAACAAAAGGGCTGTGTTACAATACGTCAGAAGCACCAGATCTGCTTAATTAGGCTAAACGGATATTATTAAAAGATAAAGCAATAAAGAAAGGGAGGCTTTGAAGAAAGCCAAACGACCACCGCAAATGGAAAATGAATTTCAATTCTGGATTACCCAAGCAGAAAGTATTTATCAGAATCCTTTTTCTTTTTTGTTAGACATTCGATGTCATCTGAGGAGCGATGACATTCACATTGAACAGCTGAGAGCTAGAGGCAGAAATCACAAGATTTGGCTATGGGCCGTCTTTGACCACCCACCTAGTGCAGGTTATAAATTTTGGGCTCATCTGATCCTTTCTTTACAAATGTGCCCCTTCTGGTCTTATGTTTTCCTTTTTTTCAGGTACAGGATTTATGATCTTCCACACGCTTTATATACGAAGCCCGTATGGAAAACGGTGAATCCCCAAATTGAAGAGTCTGTCCAATTTACAGCCCTAAATGCATCTCAGGAGTTTCTGAATTATTTACAGACAAATGCTCTCATTGTTGACTTATGGGGTCTTCAAGGTACAAAGTTTACTTCCTCTCCTGCATGGGGCATTCTCGAATCAGATACCACGTTGGTATATCCAAGGCTGCAGGGGAGGTGGAGGGGGGTGGTGGTCAGGGTCTGCACAGCAGTGGCCAAGACCCTCTTCCCCTGGGCCCTTGGGTCCTAGTCCCCAGGTGATGACGTGGTGTAACATCTCCTCACACAACTCTGGGGCTGGACAACCGAGATGCTCCTTTCCTTGACGGTATCTCCCCCATACTACAGAGGGCTGTGTGGAACTGGGCTGCTCTCGGCAGGACCTCATGGTCACAGGTGAAGGCCACATCATGGTGGACACCAAGAACCTTTCTACTGTGATGACTATAGGCCAGGTGTGTACATTTATGTGCCATTAAAGTGGATGTCACAGACGACTAGAAAATCTCGGCCGCCAGCTGCTAGGGATTACGGGTGTTCCTTCCCCTCAACAAACATGAGCTGGATTCACTCCTTGCACCCTGAGGGGCTGAAATCCTGCTCACTGCGCCCCCACTCCATTTAGTTTTCACGTGGTGGTAAAAACTGCCAGTCTCGAAGGATATGCAAATAATCCAGGAAAGGGCTAACGTGACATGTTTTTTGTAGACTCCAGCAAACCAGGTATCAGAACTTTATCTGAAACTGCTCAAGTTAGAACAGGAGACGGACCTACTCAGAAACATTAACAGGGCCCTCAGGGAGGAAAATGTGGTTCTCCGAGAGTCCCTGAAGAAAACTGGTTCAAGTCAACAAGGTGAGAGGCCGCCCAAGACATGGTTGTTTAGCTTCTGTCCAAACTCCTACATTTCGATGTGCATTTGTTTGTCTCAGAAATGAGTGTTTGAATCAGTTAATCCATATTTTGTTTCATTAAAAAAAGCAGTCCAAGTGGGAGCCTGATAAATGCTGTTGTTGTAGAATGCCACCTGCATAAATACATACCTGAATAAATGCATGCTCCCTTTCCTTTCTACCTCAGCACGTCAGCCTTCTGACACCCTGAAGGCAACCGGGAGGCCAGCGCAATTGCCAGCAGCCCCTGAGAGGAGTCGGATGTGCGGTCAGCAGGCCAGCTGTGACAGAGAACTCGCCAAAGCTCTTCAAGTGTTCTACCAAAGTGTGACTGTGGCCAGGGGGCAGTTTCTCAAACTGAGGCATTGTAAGCCTCCTGTAAGTAACCAGAACCCTGGGAGCAATATACTTCATCACATTTAGAGGTTCTAGGTGAGAAATCATGTTCCTTCAATACATGCAGAAAAGCATGGGATAAAATTCAGCGTCCTGCATGATAACATCTCTAAACCAACCAGGAGTAAAATGAACACTCCTTAATCTGATAAAGGCAATCTTAAACAAACACTTAGCAAGCATAATGCTTAATGGTGAATCACTGGAAGCTCTGCCTTTCCCATCAGGAAGGAGTCAGGGATGTCAGCCACCTTCACCTATGAGGACATTGTCCTTTAGGTTCCAGCCGGTGCAGCAAGGCAACAAATTCAAGGTATAAAGATTGGAAAGGAAAAAAAGCAATACCAACAACAGCATATGTTTCTACGATACTTAACGCTTGACAGTTACTGACTCCATTCTCTCAATAACCTCATAAGGTACTGTTATTAGCCTGATGTTACAGCTGATGGATCTAAGGCACAGAGAGGCGCAGGGACACACAACTAGTGGGCAGCAGTGCCGGCCTCCAAACCCAGCCTGGAGGCTCTGCCGTCCCCACTCTCCCACTGCACCTGGCCACCTGCTCTTATTCCCAAATGATGTATTGATGTCAACAAAAAATCCAAAGAATTTATAAATAGGATTACAAAGTTTCTAGACTCAGAAATCAATATTTAAAAAATTAACTGCGTTAGAATGTAACATCACGAAGTAGGAAACATTTTCATAAAAGATGCCACTTATAATTACATCAAATATAGGAAGTACAGTAAGTCCTCACTGAACATTGTTGATAAGTTCTGTGACTTGAAACAGCTCAAAACCAAGAGTTAAGTTCCCATAGCATCTCACTAACATTATAATAATATCACATTGAATGAAGAGACATTATTTGAGGACCTGTGGTACTTAAGCCTATGAACCTATAAAATCATGTACTTCTCTGCAGAAAATTTAGAAACTCGCTTGAGAGATGTTCAAGATCTAAATAAACAGAGAAAAATGCTATTACAGATCTGCCCAAGACTCACTGGAATTCCAATAAAACGCAATGGAAGCCGACAGCGACTTAGATGGGACAGCAAGAGCAAAGCCAAGACCAGGACCCCACACAGTGCAGAAACACTTGCCCTACCCGACACCTAGGCTTCTTTTAATGCCATTATAGACAGTGCGGTGCGGCCCAGATATAGATAAGATCATCAAAGGGCAAGAACAGGAGGCCCAGGAACACACTCACTCAGGGCTAGAGATCTGATGTATGCATACAATCGAGGTGGAGCCGTGGATGAGTGGCAAGGGGGATTTTCTAATGAGCGGTGCCAGAAAAATGAAGAATAGGTACAAGGAAAAATAAAATTGTAATTTTATCCAAAGCTATTCTCAGAAATCAATTTTGGTGAGAATTAAAGACCTAAATGAGAAAGGTAAAGCCCTAATGCTCTTTATAGAGGTTAAATTAGGAGACCCTTCATCACCTCACAGTGGAAAAGGATTTCTTAAACACAACACAAAAAACGCCCAGCTTTAAGGAAAAAGACTCACATTACAACTGTGAAGTCTGGTCCAGATGCCAAGTGAAGGCAAGAGGGACAGGAACAGTTATTTGCAACACATTTAACATATAATGAACAAATATCCAAAATAAAGAATTACAAACCAGAAAAGAAAAAGATAACCCAACTTAAAAAAAAAACCTCACAGGACCTGAACAGGAACTTCACAAAAGAGGAAATCAAAAAGGCCAATAAATATATGAAAAAGTGCTTAATTAACCTCATTAATAATTAGTATTAGAAACACTAATTGAAACTACAATGAAACACTATTATAAACCCACCATACTAGCAAAAACTAAAAAGTCTGAAAATACCAAGTTTTGGGGAAGAAATGAAGCAACAACAGAAACTCTCATGTGCTGCTGGAAAGAATATAAATTGGGGTAACCACTTAAGAAAGTGCCTGCCATTGCCGGTGCACGCTGAGGGTGCATCTGCCCTAGAAGCCTGCAGTTCAGCTCCTCACAGAGTAAGCTGCTTTCTGCAGAGTGTAGCCCTGAGGCCCCGAGGCAGACCTTCTCAAAGTCTGGTCCCCAACTGGCGGCTTCGGCATCATCTGGGATCTTGCAAATTTCAGGGCCCCACCCTGACCTACTCAATCAGAATCTCTGAGTGCCGGGCCGGGGAGTCTGTGCACTAACTAGCCCTCTACATGATTCTACCTTAAACCACCTCACTGAGGCACCCAATGGATGTAATGAATTCGTTTCTATCTGACATATTTAGAATGGTACTAGTTATATGCCGTTTTTGGGAACTGAGAAAAGTGTCACTCAAATCACTTTCTGTTGTGTGGTTCAGGTGAGGGACCAGCTGAAAAACTCCGCAGAAGCCTTCATGCAGATGCACTAACTGTCTTTAACACCACCCTCCGTCAAGGCCCAAACTGGACACACCCTAATGTGTGAGCCAATGGGGGCTTCTCCACTCCATATGGTCCAAAGAACATGGGGTGGGCAAAGTAGGTTTACAATTGTTCGTATGGAAAACAACACAATAATTAATAAATAGTACTACAATACTGTTTCACATACTCACAACTGTAAACCTGCTTTTTGCCCACCCGTTTACCATTCCAATCTGAAATGTTTGAATTCTCTCACCAATTTTTCCTATTGGTAGTAACTAAAGGTCTATTCAGGTGGCCTCCCCAAAACCAAACATGCTCCCAAGTGACTTATTGTCTCCGCTAGCAGCTTTCAAATGCAGCCTTCGAGCCCAAAGGAAGAACTTACTGGGCGCTCCACTCACAGACATACAATATTTTTACTCTAATGATTTAAGTCTATCATTTGTTTTTCTTTCGCTGACTTCTTTAGGAAGATGATCAAATGCTTCGACCCTTCGTACAGCAACAGTCGCAAATGGTAAAGGACTTTGGGGATCTACTTGAATCCAGCCTCTGGAAGCTGAAAAATGATGTAGCTCTGATAGTGAAAAGGAAGAGAGACTGTTTGTTGCAGAGTGAGTAATGAGGATGCACCAGCCGAAGGCAATGGGTTTTGTGCTGTGAGGATTACTTGGGCAGCTAGTAAGTTTAATGAACTTAGCTATCAGAGCTGAACTGTGGACTCGGTATATCCAACCCAATCCCCAATTCCTTCACTTGTTTCTTCTACCATTTTTAAGCAAAACTCTTCTCCTTCATTTTGATTTAAAATCATGTAAAGTGAATCTATATTCGGGATGAAGAGGAAGTGGGAGCCATCTGAGATGAATGGTTGGCACCCTGAGCTCTGGTATCAGGCTCCCAAGCCCTGGCAAAATCCATCACTGGTAACTGTGCAGTTTCAGGCAAATGACTGTACCTCTCTAAGCTTCTTCCCTTGTGTTATACAGGAATGGCAACAGTTAATAGAATAATATAAAGCCCTTAGAATAGTAGTCCCTGGCACACAAAAGTAAATGATAAGCATTTGTCATTAATATTTTCATGGTAAATAGTTTGAAACTGAAATAGAACCCTTTTGATAAATTTCCTGCTGTCAGACATAGAACCAATTGTTATTTCGTGCCCTCATTTTGTGTCATTGCTCTGAAAAAATTTTATATTCTGCCTCCATTTATTTTCTGTCTTCATAGGTTTATTTGAAATATGTTCTGTTCACTAAGCATTGTTAGTGTCTGTTCTGTGGGATAGGTTTGATGCAGGGGTCTGGGATGACAGAAATTAACACTGTTGGTGAGATCTGCCAGGAGTACATCTATCTGCAGGCAATCTTGAGTCTACAAAGAACTGACTGACGGGTCTCCGTTAAGGACTGACGGGCACAGAGAGGTCCAGGAAGAGGCTGTGCAGAAATCTTTCAAGGCTTGACGAGTGCTTATTCTGTGCCTAGGCATTAGTCTAAGTGCTAAACATCTAATAGCTCATTTAATTTTCATCGTAACCCCAAGTTTGGCATTCTTTCTCCCATTTTGAGGCTTTAGGGGTTAAATAAACGAGGCCTGTCCAGGCCACTGTAAGCAGGGGCTGACTCTAGGGACTGCATCCTAGCCACAAGGACTGCTACCTTAACACTGGGACTGGGGATGGTTAGGCTGTATTTGCATAAGAAACCAGGGAGGAGAAAAGAGAGGTGACAATCCCAATCCTTGCTCTCTAAAATAAAAAGTTAGGGAAATCAAATAGGATGAGACAGAGCCTTTACTGGTCAGAGGTTATCGAGGGTCCTGAAAAGGAGCCTCCCTGGGGAGGCGGGGGAATCTAGGCTGGTGAGTTCTGTTCAATACCAGGGCCCAGGGGCTTATGGAAAAGGCGGGGGTTTCCCTGTGAAACTCAGTCAGGTCCTGACTGAGTATACACACATGAACCAAAAGATAACCTGTAACCTTAGAGCCCAAGTATAGGGCGCCACGTGGTGATGGCAGGGCCACGCATCAGCAAAGCATCCCTGAACCCTGGAATGCCCCGCCTGAGACAGAGCAGCAGTGAGGCCACGGGCAGCAGTGAGGCCACGGGCGGCAGGGGCAGCTTCCACCTCCTGGACTGAGCCTCGCAGTTCTCAAACAATTTACAGCAAGTGTATTACTTGCATTTTGCAAATGACAGCGCGTGGAACCTTGGGGGTTGGGAGCTTAAAAATAAAATTAAACTGTGGCTGGGTAGCTCAAGTGGTTAGAGCGTCGACTGAATATGCTAACATTGCAGGTTCAATCCTCAGTTGGGGCACATACAAGAATCAACCAGTGAAGCCATAAATAAGCTGAACAAGTTCATGGCTCTCTCTCAAATCAGTAAATAAAAGTTTTAAAATAAATAAAAAGGAAATAAAAATAAAATTAGAATGAGACACCCTTGCAACTCAAGCTGGAGGGCCATCATGCAAGTTGTCACACCTTCGTGTCCACACTGAGAAGAGCAGCATACAGTGCAAAACCCGGAAGCACGGTCCCACTCCTACAGCCACACCTAGTAGCTCCCAAACGCAGACCTAACCCTCAGACCCCTTGGCCCCAGCCTCCAGGCCTCCTGGACGCAAACTGCTCGTGGTTCTGATATGCAGCTAGTCATGAGGTCTGTTGCTTCTGCGCACCTTCCATAATTTGAGAGATGATAAAACCTTTTCTAAGGTCCCACAAATTTGGACACAGCTGAGACCGGATCTGGGACAGAGGGAGCAAGGTTAGGAGGAACAGCACTACCAGCAAGAGCTGTCTCTCTGAGTTAGGGGCCCTCTTTCTTCTGCATGGGTAGCCCAGAAGGGACCCCCAACACGAATATTACTCCTATCTATGTCCCACTTCTCATTGTAGAGTAGAAATTCCACAGGGGTAGTGGCTGTCTTCTTTACATAACTGAAAGGTACAGAATGCTATGTATGTATTTATTACATGCTTATTTCAAAAGGAAACGTCCTGTGCTCTGCCTTGTTTTAGGCCTTTAGTGGAAAACATAGTTAAAATGCAAAAAGTAAATTAGTGAAAAATTCTGCTTAGGCAGTGAAAATCAATAGAAACTTACCCGCAATATCCTTAAAACTAATCACAGGTGCTGAGCCAGGGGAAATGAATGACAAGGCTATTAGCAGTGCCCAGAACACTTCCACCTCAGCTCAAATACCAGGCAGGCCAAACACAACAACACCACTCAATTGACAATCCTTTATTATTCAACTTGGGTTAAGTCCAAAATCAATCAGTGTAGGTGGGTGAAAAACTAAGCTAAAAGAGCAAAAAGTGCCATTTCATTTGGCAAAGGCCCACACATACGTTGAGAAACTCACTGGAGAGCAAGACTCACTGGACATCATAGCCAGGAAAGCGGCCCGGGGACCTCATCCAGGAACCATGGGCAACCAGACAGAGACACTACCCCTTCCTCGGGTCTGCCTGCTCACTCACAAAAGCCAACCATGAAATCTTCAATGAAAAGGTCAGTCAAATACCAGTTCTCTCTCGCAGGCAATAAAATCACAAAATCAGCTAAGATCTGAAATTTAGGGTAAGCTAGTATAATTTCTTGCTTTAATGTGTACATATTTTAGATTTGATGATCTTTTTCCACACAGATTTATAGAAGAATTTCAAATATCAAATAAAAAAGCTGTTAATTCATGCATTTCATGACTGGTTAATTCTTCAATGTTTAGACTTCGGAGCTGCTAATGACACTAAATTCAATGCCACGCTGGTTGAGTCTGTCAATCAACTTTGTCCTGGAGAAAGCTGCTCCAGGTGTGAAGACCCCGCCCCTGTAAGACAATAAGAAGATACGACAGTGCACAAAGCCAAGCTTCAGCCATTTCCCCTGCTAGGGTGATGTGCTGGAGGACCAGCTACCAAATCGCTACAGAGCTCAGGGAAGCCTGATTCTTTTGATTCTAATGTGGACTAGTTTGGTTCCACCCCTAAAATCAACCAAATGAGCATGCGGCTAGTACTCGGGGGAGGCTGGTGCCCAGCACTACACTATTCAGTGACCAGTGCGGCCAATGCCACAACGTGGTGTGCTCCAGGGGCGCGGTGAGGGTCATCAGCCCTAGCCACCGCAGCAGCCGTTCACAGAGACAGCCCTCAGGTCAGGAGGGTTAAGTGAAGGCCTGAGGGTGAAACCCGTTTAGGTAACTGACTATTAACAAAGCATAAACAAGACAAGCTGAGTGAAAAAAGTTCCTTTGAATGTAATGGCTAAATATAAATGCTAAATATTTTCAAAGGGCATACAAGTATTTGAAAAAATTTAATTAGGTTTCCTTTTATACAATTTTTATGTTCATTACTTAATACTGTTTCAGGTCATCCCCAACTTTATTTATTTCTAAGCCTAAGGGCCCATGTTTGTTCATGAGGGTGGCCTACTTTCAGGGAACAGCTAGAGGCTTCAGTAAGATCGTCCCCTTGGTGACTGTCCCCTTGGTGATCGTCCAGCCGGGATGCCATGAGCCAGTTCACACTGGCGTCAGGGCCCAGGGACCCCAGATCAAAGTACATGGCTCCAGCTGTTCTGCCTCCTCTCATTTACCTCTGTTTCAAGAAGCTCATAAGAAACAGTCCTTCTCACAATTTTAATTTACCTCTATCTTTGTATCAAAGAACTGTAAATGCTTATGTGCAGACCCAACGCCTGAAAAGCAAATCAAAATAAGCTAAAGCATAACAGATGAAAAAGGGATCTTCAAATGAGAAGAAACGAGACTTACGCCTTCGGAAGGTCAGAGACGTCATTGAGAAGAGTCATAGCTGCCTGGACCATGGCTATGGAGGTTGCTATGTAGCCAGCCTCTGCAGAAAGCGGGTGTCAAGAGGAAGAGAGCACCGATCAGGCATGCATCCAACAACACCGAAACATCAAACAGCAGGTTTCATAGCTAACTCTAGGTATACCGCATTAGTTCCGTACCTACTTTGTTCACTTAATACCGAAAACGACAATTAACATTTCTGTAGTACCTATGAAATGTTAGGAACTATATTAAGTGCTTGACATTTACTAAACTCATTTAATTCTCCTAGCAATGATATGATGGGAGCACTATTTTTATCCCCATTTTACAGATGAGGAAACTGGGGAATAGACAGGTTAAGGGACTGGCCCAAACTCACACCGGGAGGTGGCAGCTGAGCCACAAGTGCACCCTGGCAGCTCTTACTGCACCCAGTTTCTCCATTAATTCGCTGAATTTCACTTTAAAAAAGACTCAATTTCTTAAAGAAAAATGCTGAGTAACTTTAAAAGAAGTCTAACTTCAAGATGAAATAACTTTAAGCAAGTGGGACATTAGTGTTTACACTTCTGTCAAATAATATGAACATAGTCAGCTTATCTTGAAAACCCAGATGGAATTTTGAAAAAAAGGCAAGATGCAAAGATATCTTTGCCATCTCGCTTGATTAAAACTGCAAAACAAACCCCTTCTAACCTACCAGGGATGACAGTAACTAAACTTAAAATTCACAAGTGGGACTGTCTGTATAGTTCTTTAAAATTTACAGCCAAAGGTCTAGAATTTTTTTGGATGACAGTTCTTTTTAACAACCTATCGAAAGCTTTTACCCTCCCCAGAAAGATGTATAAGGGCACACCCATTTTATAAACAATGTCAGGGTAATCACAGACTCCAAAGAAACCTTGGACCAAATGGATAAATATCAACCAGCCGCCTGTTTTTTTAATATTAAAATCTGTCATTCAGAATTACTGAAGCATACTAAAAAGAAAAAGAGGGAGGGACACACCAATAAATTCAACCCTCCTTTTGACAGAATCATTTATCAGTAATGCTTAAACTAGGCAAATGTATTTCTAAAACGATTACGCTTTGAAAAGAATAGCATTCCCCCTTACAGTTTTAAGACAATGTATAATTCCCCAGCGTCTTTAAGTCATCTGTGAAATACCTGGTCCTTTCACTTGAGTACAAATTCTGATGTTGGGTTTGCTCGTATCAGGACCACTGCCTTGGCTGTATCCTTCACCAAAGAATGTCATTGTAAATGATGAGGCATCCATCTGAGAAAAAGAAAACACTTTATTTAAGAAATATGCCATTTCCCCCTGAATATAATCTAACCTACTATTCTACTTCATATGAGGTGTTTTCAGTTGATAAAAACATCAATTTTCTATGTCAGAATATCCTCTTATCCTTTAGGTATGGAGCAAAAAATAATTCTTTAAAGAAGCAAGTTTAAAAAAAAAATCAATTTGACGGAGAAACTGATCTGTTGTTCCACTTATTCATGCGTTCGTTGACCGATTCTCATACGTGCCCTGACCAGGGATCATTCTCATGCGTGCCTTGGCGTACTGACGACGCTCTGACCAACTGGGCTACCCGGCCAGGGCTGAGGACACTAGTACTGATGACTGTGATGCTAGGAGAAGGGAGCTGGCGAGGAACTGGGATGAATGAAAAATGAGTCTGATGTTGTGGCTTACAGAAGGACAGTGCCATTAAAACAGGCAATTTCAGGGCAAAAGCTGCTGGCAGTTTTTATCTTAGGGTGATAGAATATGGTAATCTGGTTTTAGATATATGTTTGAAGTGACAAGACAAAACTAGCCCGCAAATAGTGACAGACAATATGGGCTTGGGGCACAGCTATATAATTGCTCCGTTTAGAGAGGTAAACATTCAATTCAAAAAATTAAATTTTAGAAGACTTATCTGAGCATCTATCACAATCACTAAATTTAGAAATAAGATAACTAAGAATTCAGTCATGGTCAATAAATTTTTATTAACTATCAACTAAAGGTCAGACACTATGTTAGGCCCTGAGACATAAACAGACTATGGTGACTTTAGCAAAGGAACAATGAAGGGTGAAGGAAGGGCTGAGGCCCCTTCCAGGTGGGGAAGGACACTGGCCTGTTTGCCGGGTGAGAGACAGAGCCTGTGGAGAGACGGCAGGAGCATTTACAGGAGAGAAAGGGAGCAAGGGGCCTGTGAGGTCAGGAGGGAGTGCGACCCGGAGGAGCAGTGGTGACGAAGACTCAGCCTGGTCTGACTCTAGCAGCCACCAGACTCCGGCTATGGAAGCCAGGCGACGCGCACCTTCTCTGTGTCGTAAATGGTATAAAGCGGAGTGCACCTTTACCCAGGTGGCCGCAGGGCACTTAGCCCTGGGCCCGCAACACGGAGTGCTTGTGTTTCAGAGTGCAGGTGGCAGCGTTAGCCCTGTACAGGAGAACGCCTCTCTGAGAGAGCAGGAAAGAGGAGAGGATGGGAGCTAGGGTGACGGTCTGAGGACAGGGATCCGAGGGGGCGCAGAGCAGAGGTCCTCAGTCCCACGAGTGAAGCAGGACTTGTGGTAACTGCAGATGGGGAAGATGGCGGGGTTGGGCAGATTTTGAAAAAAGCCCCTGAGGGGAGACGGAGAGATGATTAATGACAAGTAAAAGGATCTGCAAGTGATATTAAAAGCTCCAGCGAGGGGAAGCATGAATTTGGGGTGCTGTCATCCTCTCCGCAGTGGAACTCCCACACCCCTCCTTCCATCAGTGCCTGCCATAAGAGAGTTGAAGGCTGAATGACCTAAGGCCTGATTTGAGGTCTGTAAACCAAAGGGTCCCAAATGAAGGCATGTTATTGAGCATATTGGACAAATGGTAATTCCATTTCACTACCTCAGGGACCCAGGATACGCGGTGGGGGGAAGAGAAGCTTGAGGAGGGGGGACAAGAGGAGGTAAAAAGGAGGTGGTAACGGAGGAGAAAAATGAAAGAGTAAAAGTAACTGACGTCTCAATGAAATAGAGAACATAATTTGTGGAGCCAGATGGCTGAGCTCTCATCCCAACGTGGCTGTTTATTCACTATAGGGCTGTGCGTAAGTTTTTAAACCTTGCCGTGCCTAAGTTTCCTCATCTGTAAAATGGAGATAATACCCACTTCTAGGGGTGTTTGAAAAAATTAAGTAATCTAGTTTATGCAAAGAATGTGAGAGTGACTGATACACAGTGAGTGCTCCATGAAATCTTAGCTGTCATTGCCACTGCACTGAGGAAAATTAAAAACCAAATAAGGAAAAATATTATTTTAGAGACCTGTATACAAAAGAATGAGTTACCTGTTTCTGTGTTGGACCTTGTTTTGAAAAATAACCAAAGGAGAAGAGCCATGGGAACTAAAGGAGGGGGAAAAAATACCGTCAGTGATATTTTTAAAAAACTCACGGAAAATACTTTTAGACCTAATTTCATAAAAATATTACTTACTTTGATGAGAAGTTGCCTTCCAATGCCAAGCTTCACAAAGAATAAAAAGAAAAGCCCTGCAAACATCAGCTTAATCACAGAGGTGATGCCTCCCACGGTTACGTACGCAGCATACTGAACCTGGGTGAAGAGTGTCAGGCCAGAATGTTACCCCTTACTCTTTTGGGTTACGTAATGTAAGAATGTTAGCTACTCATAGCTTATTCTGTAGTCATAAATATTGAACAAAAGCAGTTTCCACTTTATGAATATGTTATGTTCTGAAAACCTGTTCAGGAATGAGACACTGGAAGCATGCTTTTAAAAGAAATTATTGCAAATAGTATTTAACTTTCTCACTTGAACACAAAAGTCCCCATAATCAATCCACAAATAAAAAGTTCAATAATATACCTGAATTTAGCAAGTATACATTACAGAATGTAGACTATGTTTACAACCTCTTTTATAAGACAATATTCTTATCTTTTAACTTGGGATGGTTTCCTCTCCAAGTCTCACCAGAGGGAGCAATTATGTACTTCCCTCGAAAAAAGAAAAGGAGCAGGGTGATACCCAGAGGCAGCAAGGAGAGAAGGGGGAGAGAGCCCAAACATCTCCACAAGCACAGAGGGAGTATTCTAGCAGCTGCAACTCTGAACAGGGACTGTTGGGTGTTCATGAACCAGGGCTTCCTGTACTGAACTTGGTGCTGTTGTGTCACACTACAAAGGTATTCAGAGTGGGCCAGATATGAATTAAGGGGGAGGCTGTTATCACTAACAAATGCAAAATGCTCTGCATTACTGGTTCTCAATACTTCCAGAAACTGAAACACACATTATTTAGCTATTTCTTTTTTTGCTTTATAAACATAAAAATTCTAATTAAACTGTAGGGGAACCATGACAAACAAAGAATATTCTTTACTCAAAAATAAATCAAAAATACTCACAGGTGACTGCTCTAAATTTTCATGCAAGTACCGCTGAGTTCGCTTCACAACAGACACATCCGATCCCAAGAAAGGAATGGAGTAACTGTTGAGTTCTCTGCAGTAAGAAATTGGCCACCTGCAAGACAGACCCATGCTGCATTTTCTCCATTTACAGTGACCACAATTTTAACAGGTATATTTCTGAATAAAAATTTTAACTTTGCTCGAGGCAGTAATAACAATGAAGATGGCAGATCTGCTCTTAATATTTCAGTATTTATCCTTTGTTCTCTCCACCTGTAGCCAAACGAGTGACCAGTGAAGAGAGGAGCACCTTCACACCACAGGCACTCACTACGTGTAGTCTGACTGTGCTTCAGCCCGTGAGTTTCACTGGCCAATTATAAAAAGAACACTCAATTCAACAGATTAAACTCTGCAGTTAGAGTTCTTACATATAAATGCTATTAACATATTGACTGATTAATCTACATAAGATCATCACACTTTAAGTTGATGGTTTTACTGTACAAAATTTAACTGATGTATAATTTTGATACTGATCATGAAAAGTAAAAAAATTCATTTTTTCAAGGGTACAAATGTATTATTATATATGAAGTACTTAAGCTTAGGGTAATGTATTAATTGTAGTTTATTTACCTTTGAAAGCAATTCTGGACTTACTATAAAATAGTCCCCAGGCGCTTCCTACTAGTACACTTTATTAAGTCAGGTCAACACAAAACACTTAGACCAAATATACTAAGGAACAGATTTTGAATTAACATACCTTCTTTTTAATTTTGGACCGACAACTGGGACAGGTTTCAGATTTGCCTCTTTTCGTAGTTTTTTCAAGGCACTCTGATCTCCAAAACCATAGACTGCTGACTTCCAGGTGCCATCATGAAGGCACAAACCCTAATAAAAGAATTCAAGAGTTAAGGAAACAAGTCTTCAGAGATACTACAATGAAAAACCAAGTAAGTTATAACTGGCACAAAAAAAATTTCACCTCTATCTGTGCAAGGCATAAGCCTTTACTTAATAATTTTGAGATGTATTTTCATTACCAGCTAAGCAGTGATCGCACTCGCCAGTCTGGTCACATTCAATATTCACACCAGAAAATGCCCTTTCTTCTTCCCTCCTACCATTGCTTATGCTGTTATCAACAAGCCATAGCATTTCACTCCGTCATTTTCATTCAACTAATTGATCATACAAGGTTTGTCTGGAAAAAGTCCAGCCATTGTTAATGTAACAAAAACATTTACAGGAATCGATATAACCTGGCAGCCAAGGAGAGTGGACTGGCATATGCATGTGTGAACAATGATGACTTTACTGTACTAGTTAGTGGGGGTGGTAGACGCCACTGAGTGAGCATGTGTATTGTGTGAGCATCACATTCAAAATGACTGAGTGAGTAGACCAACAAATCTGCATCAAATGTTGCGTTAAGCTTGAACATTCTTCCAAGGAAACTATTCAGATGATTTAGAAGGCTTTCGGGGGCGATGTCATTTATAATTCTGATTGTACATAACTGTATCATGTCCTGCCTTAAACGTTGTTTAGCTTGTTTGAATGAACAAAGTCATTTAGAAAGATTCAAAACCAACTTTGTCATGAGACTAAGTCTTAACGGTCTGATCTGGGAAACTATTCTAAAGCTGGGACTAGCCAAGCTCGTCAATTTACAAATGTAAAGATTTCCCAACACTGGGAGAAAACAGCTTTTCAAAAAACCTAAGAATATCTTCTTATACAAATAAGCCATCAAGAAGGCAAAAATTACATTCATTTAAAACATCTTTTACATTATTTCACTGAAAAATATAACATAAAGAAGGTGCACAAAACAGAGATGCACAATTATGGAGCAATTATCCAGGTAGCCCAGAAGGCCCTCCTTCTGTCTTGCCTTTATGGTAAACAAGAAAAAACCTTGCTTTTCTTTAGAGTCTTACAATCAAAGTATTCACTTCTAAACAGTATAGTGAGTTTTGCCTATTAACTTTACAGAAATGGAATCACACAATACATGATCCTTTAAGTTCAGCCTCTTTAACTCAAATTGTGATGTCAGGATTCGTCATGTGTTAGAAGTAACTCATACTCTGCAGCTAACCTTTCCATTTTCTTAACGTGTCTTTTGATAAACAGATGTTTTCGATTTTAAATATATACAAATTTATCACTTTTTCTTTACATTTAATATATAAATAAATGCCTCTGTATCTTTTAAAAAGTCATTCCCTGTACAGCATGGTGACTGTAGTTAATACTGTATTGCATATCTAAAAGTTGCTAAGAGAAAAAATCTTAAAAGTTCTCATCACAAGAAAAAAAATCTGTATTGTGACAGATGCTAACTAGTCTTATTATGATTATTTTGCAATATATACAAATATGGAATTATGTTGAACTAATATGCCAATTATACCTCAATAAAAATAAAATAAATTTCTGGGGGGTAAAAAGAAGTCATTTCTATGCCCCAACTGGTGTAGCTCAGTGGACTGAGCTTCAGCCTAAGAACCAAAGGGTTGCCGGCTCAATTCCCCAGTCCGGGCACATGCCTGGGTTGCTGGCCAGGTCCCCAGTGGGGGGCGTGTGAGAGGCAACCACACATTGATGTTTCTCTCCCTCTCTTTCTCACTCTCTTCCCCTGTCTAAAAATTAAAAAATAAAATTTTAAATAAAAATCTTAAAAAAAAAAAAGAAGCCATTTCTGCTCTCGAGGCCATGAAATATGTCCTCTTCTAAAAGTGTTACTCTTTTGCCTTCTGTGTTTACATCTATAGCCCACCTAAATTTGATTTTGGTACACATTGCAAAGTATGAGTCCAATTTCATTTTTATCCATACCGATACCCAACTGTCCCAGCATCACCTCCTGAAAAGCCCCTTTACATAAATAAAGTGTTCATATTCACACAAACTACTATGAGTGTTTTATTCTGGTCCACCAGCCCACTGATATCCCTCTGCCAATGCAACACACTGATTCAATAACTAATCCTGATATAAGAGCATTTTCTACTTTATTCTCCTTCAAGAAGGTCTTCACTATTCTTGGCCCCCTGCGTTCCATACACATTTTAGAATTACCTTGTCAAGTTGCACACCAACACAAAACAAATAAATAAAAATCTATTTGAGATTCTGATTGAAATGACAAAATGTGGAGCTGAGGAGGAACATGATGTGAGTTATGTTTTGGAAAGGATCATCCTGGCTGTTGTGTTGAGAACAGACTGTAGAGGAAGAGGAGGCAGCAAGAGAAGTGGTGAAAAGCCGTCAGATTTTGATATATTTTGAAGGCAGGATCAACAGGATTCCCCGAGAGACCAGGTATGATTCTGAGAGAGGAGACAGCAATGACTCCTAATTTTTTACACAATTCCCAAATTAATTACTCAAGCACACTATCCTTTCCCTTTAGGCTGATACTCTAGTGTACACTCACTGTAACTAAAGATTTCAGTTATGTTTTAGACAGCTCTTTGTGTTCATGATCTGAACCCATGGTCGCTTCCTAGAAATGCAACTATTTTATGTTCTCAAATAGACTATAAACTCAGTAAGATTATATTTACATCATACATTTCTTGTATGGCCATAAAGTACCTAACTCCAAGTCTGACACACAATAAAAAGGCACCAACTCTGCACTAAGGTGATAACTGTCTTGGCTGACAACATTTACTGCATAACAACGATAGAAACTTTCAGTAGGATCATGGTAATTCATGCTAATATAACATACTCTTCAGCTGTTTTAAAAATACATTTTATTCTTAAGTAAAAGGAATTCTCAGCAATCTAGTATCTTCATTTTTAAATATTAAACACAGTGACTTTCATACACTAAAAATTACAAACCAATCTTTTCTTTAAAAGGTATGTATCATTTCCAAAATGTTTTAAATATTAACTTAGAAAACACTTGACAAACAGAAAAACTAACCTCGGGTCCTGAATGTATGGTGAGGAAACTTTCCACTGCAGTCAAAGTACCTACGAGAGTAGGAAAATGGTCAAAGTAAAATCAAATAAAACCTATTTAGCCAGGACAAGTAACAATGAATTATTTCTACTCATTTGGGGTCTGCTTTTACTAAGCCTATACCTGAATAGTCAAAAAGTCAATACTGATAACAGTTTTATTATGTTTTTATAAACAGATTTATAAAGCAGCTGAAACCAGGTAAATTGTCAGAAAAAGTAGTTTAGCATAAACTCTAATTGCTAGTACTTACAAAATATTTTCTAGTATTCAAACTGACACTAAAAAGTCTCTTCCAATAAAGCAACAATTTTGATCTCTCATTCTAGAAGGCCAGCAGGACACAGTTATTAAAATTGTATCTATGAGAGTTATTTGGTTTTCCAATATGACAGCTTTTAAGAATACTTATTAACAGTTACATACAATTAATGTACAGAAAATCTATCAAAATGGTCTTTCTGACAGCTTGTAAAATACTTAAAATAAGGTTGTTGAAATGAAATAAAAATATAAATGTAAAATAAAGATAGAAAACCAAAATCAGAAAAAAATGGGAGAAATCATTTATATTAACCATGAGGACTAATATATATGTATAGTGATTAAGTAATTAATCTTTGAAATTCTCCAGAGTGGCAAGACAAAAGAAATACATAATGGGGTGGCTAATTCTCAAAAATCCGATAAAATGAAATGTATCAATTTCTTAAGAGACAGTGTTCCTAAGTTTGATTCCAAGAGAAAATTAAAACATGTGTGCTTAGCAAAGTTGACACTGAGCAAAATAATGAAAGGCCATGTCATGAACAATGATGCCACAGCAGAAGAGAACTACAGCCGCATGAATGTCACTAGTCTGACCACGGACACAGACTAGATACAGATCATTTCAGTATGTCTCACGGGAGAGGATTCGAAGGGCTGCTAAGAGAACGTGGCCTGAACGTATGGCGCTGTGATCTAACCTGCTCCACAGAAAGGGCATGGGCCACTAAAGCTGTATGTAATAAAATGTGGACCATCTGCATCAAAAATCAGCTAGGATGATTGTTAAAGTGCTGACTCCTAGGGTTTATTATCTGAAAAAAAGTTTTTAAACATTCCTTAAAGTATTATTCCCGCCTTAAAAAGAAAAAAAAGAGCCCTGATTGGTGTGGCTCAGTGGTTTGGACATCATCCCACAAGCCGATTCCCGGTCAGGCACATGCCTGGGCTGCAGGCCAGGTCCCAGGCTGGGGGCGTGCAAGAGGCTACCGTTGATGTTTCTCTCTCATAGCGATGTTTCCCTCCCTCTCTTTCTCCCTCCCTTCCCCCCTCTCTAAAAACAGATAAATAAATCAATATTTTAAAAAAAGAAAAAGAAAAAAAGAGACCAATTCAAAAATAACAAAAACTTTTAAATGTTTGGGAATAACCTCAACATGAAATATGTAAGACTATCATGAAAAAAACACCTAAACTCTGCAGACTTAAAAGGCTTTTTTAAAATAGAGACAAACCAGGTGTATCGATTGAAAGACTGTTTTAAAGATGTTCAATTCATGGTTTTCATTTTATTGGGAATGGTTCCAGTGTTGCATCATTAAGTATGAGGTTGGTCATTGCTCTACGATATTTATTAAGAAAGTATCCTATTCTTCAATTTCTAAAAATTTGAAATCAATAAATGACATGAATTTTCAAATCATTTATTAAGACGGGCATATAGTGTTCCCCTCTGATGATTCTGATGTGATGATAATGTAACTTCCTAATAAACCTTGGCCTTGATATATTATTTTAAAATGTCATTATTTATTAAAATTTTATTTATCATTTTATAACAAGCATAGCTCTATTAAAAACAAAGCATGGTTCTGGCTGATGTAGCTCAATGGATTGAGTGCCAGCCTGTGAACCAAAGGGTCACCAGTTCAATTCCCCAGTCAGGACACATGCCTGGGCTGTGGGCCAGGTCCCCAGTAGGGACCAGGTCCCCAGTAGGGGGCGCATGAGATGCAAACGCATATTGATGTTTCCCTCCCTCTCTTTCCAACTCCCTTCCCCTCTGTCTAAAAATAAAATAAAAAAAAATCTAAAATGAAAACAAAAACAATAACCACAAAAAAACCCACAAAGCATGTGTTTTAACGTTACCCATTTATAGTTTCTTTTTCCAACCAGATTTTAGTTCAACACAACTGCAAACATGAAGCCTTTCTATTGTTAAATTCAATTATTGCTAACTGATCAATAATTACCATTAATTTTATTGCTTGTATATATTACTCCCAGGTCTGCAGGAATGGAGTCAAAGCCACTGCTTCCAATGATATAAACCCCTTTTTCTGCAGCTTTCTCATGATACTTCCAATACATTAGTTCCAGAAACTAAAAAAATTCAGGACAAAAGATCTGAATCAGAGCTATATAGAAACATCTCGACCAATACTAAATGATTAAAGACAAAGCAATTAAATTTTGAAAATGCTAAGCAACATGGCTGTGTGGCAATGTGGTAACTGTCAAAATGTTTTTCACTTATTTGGCAAACATTTACCACGTGTGCCAGATGCTAATCTGACTTACTGACACTGTTACTGTACTTTTTAGAATGTCTTGTAAATGCAAAAGTAATACCTCTTATAAAAATACCTATTAACACAGAAAAAATACAAAGAAAGCAAGAGTTACCCTAAATCACATTACCCAGATGAACACCAACACAGACATATATCTATGCATATAATATTTGTTACAATTAATAAAACAAAATTGACACATTATCATTAACTGAAGTCCACACTTCATTCAGATTTCCTTAGCTTTTAACTAATGTCCCTTTTCCGTTCCAGGACTCCATCCAGGATACCATGTTACATTTACTGTCATGTCTCCTTAAGCTCCTTTTGACTGCAACAGTTTCTCAAACTCCTTGTTTTTGATGATCTTTACATTTTTGAGTAGTACTGGTCAGGTATTTTGTAGAATACCTCCCTATTAGAGTTTATCGCGTGTTTTTCTCATGACAAGACTAGGGTTATAGGTTTTTGGAGGGAACACCACAGGGGTATAGAGTGCCATGGCAGGACATGGTATCAACATCGCGTACTATCAACATGGTTTATCACTGTTGTTGACCTTGAATACCTGACTGAGGAGGTGTTTTTCGGGTTCTTCCACTGTAAAGTTATCCTCCTTTCCCCCTCATTTCCATACTGTTTCCTTCTGGAGGACATGACCCTGTGAGGTGCACACTGAGCCCTGGGAGGTACACTCCCAGTCCTTGAGGGCAGGGCAGCTACCTGAATTATTCGGAATTCTTCTGCAGGGGTGAGGGATAAGGTTTGTCTCTTCTCATCCCTTTGCACATTTTTAATTGGATTATCTGAATTTGTATTATGACTTATTAGAGTTCTTCATATAGTGTGGATCTTTATTAGATTTTTATAATTACTTTTATGGTAGTTTGTAAGTTTTTCACCACTTTCTCTGCTCTGGAATACCTTAAATAAGACAGTAATTGGTTTTTGTTTCATTCATGTTTCCCAACCCTTTGTGAATAAATTTTGGTGATCTGTACTTTCCTAGTATTTTCCAATATATATTCTCAACCCCTCAACTGTAAGGAGGAACTACGCTGGCACACTGCCAAGAGAAGTCAGCAGACCAGAGGGACATACGAAGTCAGTTTCAAAGCGGGCAGCACAGCTCATCGCTAGTAACACATCACCTCCTGCAGTCGTGCAGACTGCTCTTCAAGACCCAGTTTTCCTACTTACCAGGTGCACGACTTTGAACAATTTACTTAACCTTTCCCAGCTTCAACTTCCTCACCACAAATCAGAGAACAATGTGATGCCTACTTTATAGGAATGTTTAAACAGTTACATAAATTGCTTATTTCGCACACTGTAAGGCATGTAGCAAGCAGTCAATGAATGTGAACATACAAAATTCTTTAGGTAGAGGGGATTTTACATTTACTTTTCTGTAATGTTGTAAAGAAGTCTGATTTTAAAAAGAAATTTATAAAGAAAGTTACAAAAATAAGATTCTGAGAATTCCTCATTGCACCCTATTTTAATTTACAGCATGCAGAAGATGTAAAAATATCAGCATATCCTATATACAAAGGACTTGGATGAAATTGTATGGAAAAATAAAATTCAAGAAAACTGAAGCTAAGACCTTACCATCGTGCTCTCCTAGAAACATCACCTTCTAAAATGTCTGCAAAACTGCACTAAATACATTCCATTTAAAAAGAAAATTGTGCTGTTTTTCTTTTCCATTTTACATACCTGAGGTTCTCCAGAGAGGTCAATACAGCTAGTTCCATTTTCAATACATGCTTTTACTATAGGTTCTCCATAAAATCGATACTGGGGGAATACAGAGAACGGTTTACTCTCACTTAGCAAGCTTTAATGAATGAAATACTATTCAGTTTTGGAAGTACTGTCTTGGTTACCAAGAAATCAAATATCAATAAAGTAGCCTAAAGTTAGATTGATAAAATAATGTAACTGCAACATACCAACTCTCACAGGATAGAAATACAGAGAAATGTATCCTTACCTCTAACTGAAGACAAAATGGGAAGTTGTACACAAGTGATTCATTTGAGCTAAATTCTGAAGAAGAGTAAGGGTTTGCCAGGAAAAAAAAAAAAATCCAGCTAAAGGACAAAGCCTACGCCAAGGTGTAAGAAAGGGGGCTGTTCAGGATACCTGAAGCACAGGGGAGTTGAGAGGGGGGCAGTAAGCAATGAGTCTTAAAAAAAGCCCCTTGGAACATATCAGGAAGGCCCCTGATTGCCATGCTATCAATACTAAGTTTTATCTGTTCTGACAGCTTCTATTTTCATAGTAAAAAAAAAAAAAACCCTCACGGACATGGACAACAGTGTGGTGATTGTGAGGAGTTGGGGGGAGGAAGGTATAAGGGGGATAAATGGTAATGGAAAGAAATACAATAAAAATACAAAAAAACAAAAAAAAGAACAAAAAAATAATGATAATAATGAAAAAACAAAACTTATACAAGGATAACAGCATGGTGATTACCAGAAGGAAAGAAGGGTGGGGGGAGGTAGAAGAGGGTAAAGGGAGGATAAATGGGGATGGAAGGGGGCTTGATTTGAGGTGGCAAACACACAATACAATATACAGATGACGCATTACAGAGATGCACACTTGAAACTTACATAATTTTATTAACCAATGTCACCCCAATAAATTCAATAAAAATCTGAAATGAAATAAAATAAAATAAAATAATAGTCACCACATAACAGTGAGAAAAAAGAGACAGGGTGCTAAAAGTGTGAGGAAGAAACCCTGGCTGGTGTGGATCAGTGGATTGAGCGCTGACCTGTGAACTCAAGGGTCACTGGTTTGATTCCATGTGAGGGCACTTGCCTGGGTTGTGGGCCAGGTCCCCAGTAGGGGGCTCATGAAAGGCAGTCACACATTGATGTTTCTCTCCGTCTCTCTACCTCCCTTCCCCTCTCTCTAAAAATAAATAAATAAATAATAAAATAAAATCTTTTAAAAAACGTGTGAGGAAAAAGAAGTTGTAAAACTGCCACTTCTGAGTGGGGATGAGGGAATAGGAGCCTAGGGAAATGAAGACCTGCTGGAGGTGCCGAGGCCCTGCGTGAGGTCTATACTCACATGTTTAAAGTGGGGCCAGTCTGCATGGGGATGCGTTTTTCTGCAGCCATGCTGGGATACTCACCCTCAGGTAAAGAGCTGGGATAACCAGGACTGGGTTCTCCCCAGGGTACTGGGGCAGAGAGGGCAGAGGAGCTGGCTGAGGAACTACGTAGAAGCAATTCAAACAAAGGACCACAGAACTGAATCTAAGCTAGTTAAGAATGAGATAAAGCTAAATAAACAATAATTTAAATACATTTTTACTTGATAACAATAAAAAAACCTCCCTGCTTTCACTTTTTAAATTATGAACAATTTTCTAGACGCTTAGTGTTCAAATGTTTTGCCAATTGTGATGGCTTCCTCAGACCAGGAAAGGTCACCCAGCTCGCAGTTACACAGGCTGAAAAATGTCTGTTTCACATCCAGCAAGTACAAAAGCAATAGTTGGTGGTTCTCCAACTATTCAAAATATGCTCTTAACTCGACCGCTTCTCACACCTCTGCTACCCCTCTCCCATCAATTTTTCCTCTCGGAAGTCAGAGAACTTCAACACTGTACATCAAATCATGCCCTTGTTTCCAACCATCCAATGACTATCACATTTAGAAGAAATTCCAAGCCTGTCCGAGCCTATAACCCCTGGGTACCTCTCCAATCTCACTGCCTAGCCACACTGGCCTCTCGCACGATCTTCAGTCTTGCCGAGCACATGCTCACCTCAGGACCTTTCTACCTGCTCTTCTCCGGGCCACCCTTCTCCTTGAACATCGCATGATTTACTCCCTTGCTTCTCAGGTCCCCACACAAATGTCAACTCACAGAGACCTTCCCTGACTATCCATCTAACAGAGACTGATATGTCCATTTTCTTACTCTGCTTTCTTTTTCTTCAAAGCACTTATCACTACCTACTATTATAACCTTATTTTTCTGCCGCCCCCACTGGACTGTAAGCTCCATGAGAGATTCTGTGGTGTTCCAGGTACCTAGACTAATGTAGTTTACAGACAAGGATGGGCAAAAATAGGTTTACAGTTGAGAGTATGCAAAACACAGTTTATTCTTGTATTTTAATTTATTAATTACTGTAAGCCTACTTTGCCCACCCGTGTAATAAATATTCAATAAATACTGAATAAGTGAACAAGTCCTTTTTTAATCTCCATTTCTGTACATATTTTTAACAAGTATATTTGTACAGTAATATACAAATATAATTTATAAATAAATAAAAAGTATATTAGGAGTACATGCCCAAACATTTTTTTTTAACATAATGGGCATAAAGTAAAGGGGAAAAAAAGCTGGACAACTATAACAGCAAATAATAAACAAACCACACAAGTCAGCACACATTCCTTGAGTATGGTGTCAGAAAGAGTTTGCCGCTGGCTCCCTCGGGAGGTTTTGGTCATATCCAATTTGCTAATCACACGAAGTAAAAACCCCATATGGGGTTAAGGTCCTGAACCAACTGTTCTGTCCTTTGCTCCATGTTCCTCTGGAATATAAAATACAAGATTCTGCTAGACATGAATAGATTGTTTGTTCTGATACAAAGGAGGGTTGATTACTTACTGGTCCTACGCAATTGAGGACAACTGTTGCCTGTTTGGCCATTTCATCAAGTGAGGCTGGATTAGTGATATCACAAATTATTATTCCAACTTCAGATGACAGTGTTGGTCTTCCTGAAATAAAAAGTAAATCATTTAAAGTGAATCCCAATATAATATTAGATCTTCCAGATCTTCTCTTTATAGTTACCAGTGATGGCAAAATCCTGAAAGCTAACTCTCCCTCTCAAATAGAAAACTGTTTTTAACCAGGTATTAAAAACAAGAAAAAGGTTATGAGGAAAATGGAATTAACACTAAGGGTGATTGAAAACATTATTAACTTAAAAAAAAAAAACCTAACCTAAGTAACATGTAAATGACAATCTTGTGTAAAATGACAATTTTACAATCATTTAGATACTGAATAGATGATTGTCCTGGCTTCCTCTCTGCCAAGAATTATAAAAAGTTTCTCAACAGCTATTACACAATTACATTATGATAAAATTATGTGGATAGAGGGAGTTGTTAATATCAACATAATGAGAACGACAGAGGACTCAGGTGAAAAGGAGAGTCTAGGTAAGAACACTCAGGCTCAGGAAATGGAAATAACTGGAATTCACTGAATCCAGAGAGTAATGCAGGTTTTGATAGGTCAAGGTGTACTTCCCACAATAACCTGTTCTGGGTATTACCACGTGAAAGGTAGGTAACCAGGCTATACCTACAGTCTTACTGAACAGGAAAAAGAAATGGAAAAATATATTTTAATAGTGAAATTATTTCTTTTGGAAAAGTAAAGACAGACCAAAAAGCTCTTTGATCAAGATCCCATATCGGGTAGTGGCAGCACAAAGAGTTGTAGCAAGAGCCCAGCCCAAATGGTATCTTGTGCACATAAGTACCAACAAAATAGATGCTACATTCCCACCAGAAACTGAGCTCTCTGTGTGGAATGATAAAGAAGTGAGATGAAAACTAAACAGAAGAATATAGTATCCCCAGAACTCTAAGAGGTGCTAGCTGCCTGCGCGAGGGGACACAAGGGTGGGGAAAGCCTAATTTAAAGGCTACTGACTCCTAAATTAGATGTCTCTGCCACCAGGAGGGCAGGGTCTGTGTGTCTGTCTCCCCCCCACCCCCCACATCTGTACCCCCGCACTGAGAACAAGACCCGGCGTGGAGAAGACCACTCAATACAAACCCGGGGCATGGAGGCTGAAAGAACACGCAAACGCCCAAACCAGAAATAAACTTTGCGGCGCGGGCGGGAGGTGGGTAAATAAAAAGTAAATCTGCTGGGGGATTTTTAGGAGAGAAAAAAAATTTTTTTTGAGCCACAACCAAGTCACCAGCACAACTCTTAGGCTTTCTCTCCCACCTCCAAAACAGGAGACGAAGGGAGAGTACAATCCTAAGAAACCGATGGTGTACTTCCCTCCCTACCCGACCAAATACCGAGAAACCTCCAGCGGCACCGTGCTCTGGAGACGGAGCGAAACAAACCAACCACAACAAAACAAAACCCGACCCTACAGTTCTCTACTCTCTCGCCAGTGGGGCTCTCCAAGCTAAAGGAGAAATTCAAGAGGCGTAAAGACATTTTTTTAACGTAGGGAGCAGAACAGAGCCACCGCACTACACGAAGCATCGCTGTCCTCCCGTCCTTGCGCAGGGCTCGGGGCGCCCCAGGGCCGTTCCCCGGCAGGCGACGCTCCCTCCAGGCGTCTGGAGGCCCGCAGCCGGGGGAAGGGGCCCCGCCCCACCGCGCCCCCTTTACCCAGCTTCAGGGTAGCCCTCTCCAGCACTCGCTGCAGCTTCTCCACGGAACGGCCGGCCACGGCCCAGGGCAGGCGGAAGCTCCCCTGCGAGTCTAGCTGCTCCCGAGCCACCTCCTCGGTCACGAACTGGCCGGTGAAGCCAGAGGCGCCGAACACCACCAGGTGGAAAGGCCTCTGCGTGGTCGCCATGACGAGTCCACAGCCACCTGAGTCCACAGCCAGCTGAGGCCCCGCGCGGCCAGCGTCTACGGCGCCTGCGCTTCAGGCAGCGACCCCTGTATCCGGCGCAGCAACCGCCCCGCCGCCGCCTGCGTGCCGCCCTCCCGACGCCCCGCGCGCGCCGCCAGCCGGGGCCACGCCCACGCCCACGCCCACGCTCACGCCACATCCCGCCTCTCCTGCGCGGAAGCCGCTGGGGCGGCTTAGGGCTGTAGCCCGGGCGACAGACCCGCTTCCCGGGCTGGCAGGAGCTGACGGGCGGCCTTCCTCCGTCCCCTCGGTGGTCCCGCTCAGCTCTGACAGCCCTCGCGGACGCCCGAGGAGGCGGCTGTGAATGCAGCCGGTTTTTTTGTTGCTGGAGGCAGTTGGCCAGATATCTATCTATATCTGCACCCCAACTATAGTAGTTATTTCTTCTAATCTGGATAAATTTGTTATGAAAATTAAAATATTCTCAAAATGAGTAAGGAAGAGTCATATGTTACATCTAATAATACATATTTAGCCATGTTGACTGAAGCTAACTACACACCCGCATCTAGCTGTCGGACACATTCTTCCTGGTTTGCCGTCTGTTTCCTGCACGTGTGAGTCGCCCATCCACACAGGGGGTGACTCAGCGTCATCAGGGAGACTGTGTTTTGGTTACTTGAAGATGTTTCTCATTTCTGCCTTCCAAGAATATAAGCAAAAACATGAGGAATCCAGGTTTGGTCTCATCTAGATCCAGGCTTGCCATTGCCGCATGGGAGATACTTCTAGACTGTCTAACATTTATCTGACATTTATGACCATCCCAGGAAATGGTGAATTTTGCTGATTTTTAGGTCTTTGTCTTCGGACTCTCTCTCCCTGTCTTTCACAGCTGTACACATGCACAAATGTAAACTTTATTTCCAACATTTTTTCATTAATTTTTTCTACATTTTACATTTTCTCAGAACCCAGTACCATTGTTTTCGCCAAGATCTCTCCTAAATTCTAGTAAGAAAATCACCCACCATTACTGTACACTGGAACATTTCAAATAATAAATATTCTATAATCACAAATAAAGATGATACAGTATATTAACTTATCAAACAAGTGATAAATACATTGGCACATATGTGCCATATGTAAGGGCTGGAATTTTTAAGTTAATGACAATGATTTGCCACTGTCGTTTTATGAACACAAAACTCTTCATATAAAAAGGAAATACCTCATTTCATTACCAAACGTCCTTGTGGTGTGGATACCCTGACCTCTGTTTACACATGTCTAAGCCCCATATACTTTTAAAGTGTTCTTTAACACTTCGAGCTTTATTTCCAAGGCCTTCAGTTTCTTCCTGGTTCTCGCCTTCTGTGAGAAATGGGCCTTGACTTCATTCCCGAGCAGTTTCCTCGGAAACAGCCCTTTTGTTGGCCGCTAGATGGTGCTCTTCGGTTCCTCTTGCCCCAAAGCTGCAGGTTGGATTGACATGTGCGCTCCCAGGATGAAAGCACCCTGGGCATTCTCATAATAATGCCTCCCGCTGTCCTGGCTATAAATAGCATCTCTGCACACCACTGCCTTAGCCTAAGCTGTGTTTGAATCCTATGGGAGTCACTTAGGAGACAAGCGGAATCTGTGTTTCACTCACTTCCTGAGAGCATTCTCATAAACATACGAAATAGTATTTTTAGACACCATTGTGAAACCTCAGAGCGCAGGAGTGAGGCTGAGGCACCCCCTGGACCAGAGACGGAGAAGAACCACATCAGAAGAAGAGGAGCAGCTACACTCTGACCACATCGCCCTTCCCGGGCCAGCACAGCGCAGCACCAAGAGGGCCCCTGTGGGCCTATGGTTTCTCAAGTGGGAAAAACAGAGGCATCCAGCTGTCCCAGTGTTGTGGGACAGTTCCTATGAGGCTCGCTCGGGTCTCAGTCATGGGGATCACAGAGGATCAGACAGAGCTGGAGGAGGAAGGCGGGCCTTAGAGTGTCCGATAGAAGGTGTCTGAGTAGACGTCGCAGCCAGCAGGCCGGTCCATCTGCAGAGCTGAGCCAGTGGCCCCTCTGGGCAGGGAGCTCCGCTGGAAGTTCTGCCTGATTTGGGTCCCTTGCCAAGAGGCCCCACCAGCTCTGGAGCCTGTTCTACAGCCATACTCAGACAGGAAAGCCTATTCATAGCTCCCTCCTACCGCTCAGCGCAGCCCCCAGTCTCGCCCCTCCGGGAAGAATGGCCGCAGACAAGCGGTGGTCACAGAGGGCATCCTACGGCCCACTCGGGCGGGATGCCAAGCCAGTAGCCTTGCCCCACTGTCTGCACAGCCTCTGGCCCCACCTTGGCAGGGAGCCCAGACAGTGGCCCTGTCTGACCGCTGAGCCCAGTCTCCAGCTCCACCCAACTATGGGGTACAGGTGAAGGCCGGACAGGACCAGAAATCCAGGTGGTAACCTTGCCCAGCAGTGGAACCAATGGCCTTCCTGATCGAGAAGCCCCGCCCGCGGGCCCACGCAACCCGAACACAGTGCAGCTAGTAGCATCACCTCGTCCAGGAGCACAGTCTGAGGCCCCGCCCCTCCAGGAACAACTGCAGAGCTTGGCCCACAGCCCTGCCCTGTGGTGGAGTCCAACCAGAGCCATGTCTGGGAACACAGCCTGTGACCTCGCTTGACCAAGGGTGATTACATATGACCTCAGAGTCCAGCCAGCAGCCCCACGCGGTCAGGGAGCCCAGCCAGTGGCATCCCCCGGCCTCAGAGCACGGGGCACTGGCCTTACCCAACCAGAGACCCCTATAGCCAGCCCCACCACCTGCCTGTGGTTGCTACCAGCTGACCCATCCCGAACACAAAGCTGAGTTGACTGGTGACTGTCTTTCCCTACCAAAACAAACCTGTAAAAACGAGGAGGGGAGATTATGTCCTCAGATGCATAGACGTAAGTGCAAGAATCCAAGGTCACGAAGAATCAGGTAAACATGACAGTGCCCGAGGAAACTGACCAAGAAGCTTCAGTAACAACACACAGACAACTGAACAAAATTAGGAAAAACAATACATGAACAAAACGAGACGTTTAACAAAGACATAGAAACCATTAAAACAAAAAGCAGACAAAAAATCCTAGAATTGAGGAATACTCGTACAGAGTGACCTAACAGAAGAATTCAAAAGAGACTGTCTCTAGTGTTGGGTGACAAAGGGACTTCCCCACCTAACTTCTGGTCTTTGCTGTTTGTGGGTAGAAGGTGGCTCATTCCTGTTTATCTCCCATCTCAGGGCCACGTCTGCTTGTCCTTGAACCCTCACAGCCCTTGCGAGAGAGCCCACCTCCTTCTCCCCCTCCTCCTAATTCCAGAAGTATGTGAAGCAGACCAGGCGGGCAGGTGCACGGGTACGGGGACCTTCACTGGGCACAGGTTTGCATCCACCTTCACTCGTCTTGGATGATGAATGTGGAGGCTTTTGTCTCAGTCTCCTATGATCAGCTAATGAAAACAGGCCTGGAGAGCTCATCTGTTTCTCTAATGGCAGTAAAATTTCCTGCGGGTATGGTTTTCATTTGATTTTTCGCAGGATTCTCTACATTCCCAGGGGGCAGGGGTAAGGCGGGGCACCTCCATAGAGTAGACAGGAAAAATGGGCAAGACCCTAGGAGACGTCTGCAAAGCAGCAGGCTATGCTCCCCCAGGGAACCCTCTTCCCTCCACCCCACCCTCCCCAGGCACTCCAGGACCAGCACCCCTGAGCCCAGCCGGATGAAGTTCCTGTGGGAACCCACCAGGTGGCACTGCTGAGAGGAACCCACCTCATCTAAGCCCCCCACCCCCACCCTGCCCATCCCCACCTGGCTCTCTTGTTAGTGTCCTGAATTAGTCATCGATTTTTTCCATCTCTTCAAACATTTGCTAAGTGCTACCAGGAGCCAATAAATGGAAACTGATAATCATTAATTAATAATATCACTGGACCACTTACAAATGTTTTTTCAGTAGCCACCAGGTCCCCAAGTGGAGCTGGGTTGGGGAGAATGAGGAGGAATGTCATGGGGAAGGTCTTAAGGAAGAAATAGGTTGTATATGCAGGTGGGGATACAGGGGAGCTTTCGGGTGCGGGGCTCCTGTGCCAAGTTGGCACAAGAGTGGGACTGACAGTGACAAGAGTGGCCTGAGCTTCTCCGTGCCTCACTTTTCCTCATCTGTAAACGAGGGGCTGGCTCTCCTCAGGGGGCCCAGTAGCTGTCTCTGTGTAGACCCCATGTCCTTCAGATGTGCCACACGGGTCTGCCCTCCTGCGGTGCAATGAAAGGCGCCCATGCCAGCCCCAAGGTGGGGAGGGAAAGCTGGGCCCAGTGGGTGGCCAGGCCTGCATTCAAATCCAGAGGCTACCCCAGTGATCTTGGCTCGTCACTTGATGTCTCTGACTTCCAGTTTCCTCTTCTAGAAGATGGTGAGGATGTTTGTTTTCATGTGGGAGGAGGTATTCTGTCCAGTTCAAGAGCCAGGAGACCTGGGTTCAAGTTCTGGCTCAGCCACTTACTAATTGTGTGTCCTCAGAAGTCAGCGAATCTTGGTGAGTCAGAACTTCTTTATTGCCAATATGGGGATATAAAATCTACCTCACGGGATTATTGAAAACTTAAGTAATGTGATGTTTTAGACGCTGGGCCTAGGACACAGCGGGTGCTCAATGACTGTTACTTTTCCCTCTTAACTCACCCAGCACTCCTGCCAGAAATACAGCTTAACAACATATCCCGTTTTGTGTTCCTCACAAATGTTCTATTTGTTGGCCTTGTCTCTACGGCAACTTCTTAGGGTCAAGGTCATGTTGTCTAGCAATGTGCCCAGCACTGAGTAAGCACAGAATAAATGAATCTCCAGGCCAAGTACCAAGCAGGGATACCCAGGCATTGGCACTTTCCGGTCAGTATTTGAGGAGCCATTATGTTCAGGCTTATAAATTCTGGAACTATTCCTTTCAGGACTTGAACTTTCTCTAAACAATGTTCTATCATAGAAGATGCTCCCGGGATCACAGAGTGATTTTGGGGCTACTACTCACAACAATAACAACAATAGCTACCCTTTACTGAATTTCTCCTGAGTTTCAGACAATGGGCTTTATAGGTACTACATAACTTAATCCTCGTAAGAGCTTTAGGGGATGATTTGTTATAATTCTTCGTCTACAGATAAGGAAACAGGTTCAGAGAGGTTAAGTAACAAGCTGAGTGTCACACAGCTAATCAGTGGGAAAACTGGGATTTAAATCCAGGTCTTTCTGACACTAGAGCTCTTGCCCATAGCTCTTCCGCCATCTTGCCTCCCAAGTAAGTTGACATGCACGCAAGCACCTCCCAGAGTGCCTGGCACGTAATCGTTGCTCAATAAAAGTTGGCTGTCTTCCTTCAATGAAAAAGTGTATACAATGAGTTTAGGATGAAACAGGCCCTGCGATGAACAGGGTGGTACAAAACCTTATTCTTGCCCTTGGTGACACACTATCCAGTTGTAAGTTTTAATGTGCTGAGAAAATCGTCAGATGCCTGGGGATTTTCCAGCTGAGCATCTGGAAGGCTTGTTTCAGGCAAGATATGAGAAGGGGGACATTGCAGCTGCTCATGCAAGCTTGCAGCACCTCGGGCGATGGCGCCATCATCAGGCACAACATCAGTTCCCGGGAAGTCTCTTCCCAGGGGAGCAGACAGGAAAGCCAGGAGGCAGAAGGGCCTGTCAAAGACTTGGGAGCTGAACTTGGCACCCTGAGAGACAGATACCTCTGTGTCCTCTTCCTCAGCCCTGAAACCTGCAGCCTGTGACCCATATGCTGCTCTTAGGAATCTCTTCTTAGGAGGGAAAAAAAAGTGAGTCTGACACAGAACTTATTTGTGAAACAAACACAGAACTAATGGAGCGACTGTCCCCAGCAATCCCTGTGTAGCCCAACTTGTGTCATAGGTATCCCAGCCATCAGAAGTATGTATCCGGAGGGTAAACCAGAACTCAAGGCAGTGAGAGGGGGGGCCTCCCGGGGGGGCCCTCCCTTTTCTTCTTGTTCATCCACCTGCCTTACGAGGGAAAAGTAAAGGCGCAAGAGAGAGCAGTGGAGGGACCAAGCATTTTCTTTAAATCAGCTAGAATCTGACCACACAATAAAGCTAAAATCACCAAGTCGCCTGGCTTTTGGTATTATCCTAGCTGCGGAGGGTAGCCATGGAAACCAGCAGACACGCCCGTTTTGAGAACAGAACCTGAACTTAACTCTGATGTGAGCCTTTTAAAAATAGAAACTGTCTTGAATCTGGATGAACAGGCCTCAAAGTTTTGCCTTTGCCTAGTTTGGAAATGTTCCTGTTTCTCTTCTCTGGTCACACAGAATCTCATCATGCACCAAGAATTGGTTCTGGTGAAGTCTACAAAATGTTATATTTGAGCTCTTTTCAGTTGCCAGAGACAGAAACCCAAGTAGCCAAGGTCGGGTATGAAAAAAAAGGGCAGTGTTGGGGGAGCTAGTTATTAGCTTATGTAGGGGGAAGGGTCAAAGCTGTCCCGAAATATTCAGAGCTCAAAGGTGGCATGAGGAGTCTCTCTCAGGCTTGCATTTTGTGATTTTTTGTTTGTTTACCATTTCAATGTTTTCTGTTGACATTTATTGTTATTTAAATCATTTATCTTTGAAGTATTTATGCCTTGCCAGACTGAGGAGCCACTAGCTAGATGGGAAAAAAAAATTATATACACACTCTCATCAATAGGCATGATTTCTAAAATCCTATGGCCTTTTATTGCTTTCCTCTCAATTCTTATGTGCTTTTTCCTGCCACAAATCCAGGATTCTTTGCAGATGTGCAGACAAATGTGGCATTTTCTGTTTCCCATATTGGAATGTCCAGGGGCCGGGGAGCTCAGGAGAGGGCATTTCCCAGGATGCACGGAGCTCGGTGTGCACAAGGCGCCTGGCGCCTGCGCACGCCGGCTGTACTTCTGCGGGGACCGGCCTCGCCTGCTCCCCGACCCTCCTCTTCCTGCCGTTTGCCAATTCATCACTCTGCTCAGAAAGGAAGAGACTGGATGGATTTGGGCCACAGCTAACACTAATGCACTTCTATTTACGAGTAATCATTTTTACCAGGAAATGGGGTTTGCTGTCCCGAAAAGGTCAGACAGAGAAGACAAAAGCTCTCATCGTGAGCAACTGGTCTCACGGATTGAAAGGAAAGAGGCAGAGGGGTAACAGTTGCTGGGGGAAAGCGGTGGCAATCGAAAGGTGAGCCTAGGAACACACACCAAAATAAAAAGCCACCTTTCATCCCAGAGGAGGAGGTGAATAATTTAGTTTCAGCTAGGTACAGCCAGCCATCTTCTATCTGGAACAAGGCCTGCATAAAAACAAGATGACCTACGAGCTAAACAAAATGGGCATTACAAGGCATCTCAAAATTGTGTTATTAGCTGGTGCTCTCTGAAAACCGGGAGTGAAACACAATTTTCTGAATGTGGATCTTTAGTGTGTTGGACGCTATAGGACATGCAGTACACAGGAAAGCACTAAATTAATTTTTTGCATTGCCTTCGAAGCTCTGATTACATTCTTGCTTTTGTGAAAGAGTAAAAACATTTTTAAATGCTCAAGACTCAGAGTTTTAAGTACCACAAATGTCAACAAGTTCTGGCCGCATTCTGGCCCTTTGCGGGTGCACTGGTCCCCCAGCAGTCCTGATGCTAAGTCTTTGGTTTACAGACACGCGACAGGGCAGCTGCTTAAGAAACGCAGGAAGGGAAGCTGACCTGTTCCCCAGAGTTCTTTGTGTCTAAAACCTGCTGTTTTGGTCACCCTGATGAGCTCCCCCACCCTGGTCCTCAGCATCTGTGCCACAAGACTGCCAGATTTAGCAAGAAAAATATAGGATACCCAGTTAAATGTGAGCTTCAGGTAAACATCAAGTATTATTTTTTTAGTATGTCTCACGCAATAACTGGACATGCTGCTTTTTATCTGGTTCCCAGGCATCAAGGGCGTACACAGGGTCTGCCAGGGAAGCCCTCCGCCTCCCTCCTGGGGTCCCCCAGAGTCCTTTGCAGAAGCACAGGATACCGCATACCAAGTGCCCCAGTGCCTGTGGCTTGCAGACGTGAGCTGTTTCTGTTGTCTTCTCCGTAAGACCCAGAGTAGCAGCGATGCAGGTTACAAAGTTGCAGGAAACAGAACAGTAAGAGGACACAGTGACAAGCCCAGAAGAAGTAGCCTATAGCTATTTCCAGTTTCTAGTTTAGAAGTGGAAACCCTTTCACTGTGTGGATCTTGACCTTAAGAGGGTCCCTGGAACTCCTTGGATCCCAGCTTCATTTCTGACACAACAGAACAAACTAGACAGTGCCTATGTTGACTTCCTAGCAAGTCTTGAAGGACATGATTTTAAACAGCCAGGCAATGTTTACACAAGATCTGTTGTGTAGCTCTTGATTTGCAGGGAACAGACCCTTCTCTGGGTCACCTGTAAGGGAATGACCTGTGGCAGTCTCTCCCTCAAGAAGGGGCTTTGGGCCCAGTGGATCGATGAGTATACTCCACTTCTTTCCTTCAGGAGGCCTCCGATGGGAGTCCTCAAAGAGCTCCCATCAGACCTTGTCCAACTGCTGCATCTATGCACCAAATGCAGGCATCTAAGTTGTCTTTTCTCAACGTTGACAAGTAGAATGTATTTGGATACTCAAAGAACCAGCAGATTTTAAAATTTCAAGTTGTCTTAGGAATTACATAGATGAGAAAACTGAAGTGTCACGAAAAGGCCGAGCAGCTAGTTCATGTGACCTCCTTCACTGTCAGGGTCCCCACGTCAGGGACCGCCTCTCTCCCCTGGCCCTTCTGTCCCGCCAAATTATCTACCCTACATTCTCAGTCTTCTCTCTAGGGTCGACCAAACTACTCCTCCTATCCCAATCATTTCGTTTTTCCAATCAAGAAAAAAATGAAATTGGGGGGGAAAAAAGCAAACTGACTATACTATACTTACAGTCCCTTGTAGACCAAATTCCTATCCAACCCAGAAGCTTAGGATTGTCTTTTCTTTTTTGCTTGGTTTGTCCAGATCTTACCAACCCCCAACCTTGTCCTTGGAAAGGCAGAGCCAGCCATTGATGGGCTGTCGTCATTCCAATGACTGATGCAGGGCTTCTCAGCTCCCCAAGTGCGTCCCTCCTTCCTGACCCTTGATCCGAGGCAATTACGAAAAGCAATAAACATCACAAAACCTCACTTTTGATCAATGTATTCTGGCCAGAAGGAGATCAGGTTGTCCTTACAGAGTACCTATAATTAGATTGGTTTGGAATTTGGACGGCTGCACTGAATGAAAAAAAAAGAGAAAGGCATACATTTAAATCACCATCTCAACATTTCAGAAGGATGTAGCAGGATGAAAAAGCTCTGAACAAAATTAGGACTGAAATCGAGGCATTTTGAACCAAGTTACCTTATTGCAACACTCTGTTCAGTAGCTATTTGAGTAGTTAGGTCGGGAACAAATGAGGGGCCGTCCTTTTTTCTAACACAATGAAGCAACAACAGTGAAAGGGAGTAAGGCATTGTGATGCACTTAGGATTCCTTTCCCCTCCTAAGACCTTGAGATGTCATGAAGCTACAAGCTGAACTTACTTTTTTAAAAATAACAATTTTTATTGAGGTATAATTTATGTACACAACTGCATCAAAATAAAGTGCACAACTCAATGCCTTTGGAAAATGTATATACCCATGAAATTATGAGTGCAATCAAGATCCATTTCTGTCAATCCCAAAAGTTGCCCAGGACCATTCTCCCACCATCCTTTGCCCCTCAGAGAACCACTGATCTATTTCTGTCACTATGAATGAGTTTGCATTTTCTAACATTTTATATAAATGGGAACATACAATAGGTACCCTTTTGTTTCCGGTTTCTTTCACTCAGAATGATTATTTTGAGATTAATTCATGTCACTTGTGTATCCACAGTTTGTTCTTTTTCATTGCTGAATAGGCTTCTATTGTAGTAACGAGGGGGGTGGGGTGTTTCCATTGTTTGACTATTATGGAGAAAGCAAGGTGCAGAATTTCTGGGTTGTGCAGTAGATACACACTTAAATTTATAAAAAACTGCCAAGCTGTTTTCCAGGGTGGTTGTATCATTTCATATTCTCACTAGTTGTGTACGAGAATTTGATTGTTCCATATCCTCACCAACACTTGGTAGTGTCAGTTTTTTTGTATATGTGCACATATGTGATAAAATGTGTAACATAAAAGTTGCCGTTTCAACCATTACAAAAAGATTTTATTTTCAGAGAGAGCGGAAGGAAGGGAGAAAGAGAGGGAGGGAAACATCAATGTGAGAGAGAAACATCTATCTGTTGCCTCTTGTATTCACCCCGTCCAGGGACTGAACCCTCCACCTGGGCATGTGCCCTGACCAGGAATCGAACTGGCAACCTTTCGCTTTGTGGGACGATGCCCAACCAGCTGAGCCACACTGGTCAGGGCAACCATTTTTAAGTGTACAATTTAGCAATATTAAGTACATTCACAATGTTGTATAACCAACACTACCATATTATATTTTCAAAACTTTGCATACTTTCTTTGGAGAAATGTGTACCCAAGTCCTTTGCACATTTTTACATTGGGTTGTTTTTTTTTTTTTTTTTGTTGAGCTCTAGAAGTTCTTTGTATATTTGGGACACTAATCCCTTATCAGATGTTTGATTTGCAAATATTTTCTCCCATTCTGTTAGTTGTCTTTGTATGTTCTTGATAATTTCCTTTGATCCGTAAATTTTTAAAAAGTTTTGATAAAGTCCAATTTATCTATTTTGTTTTTGTTGTTGTTGTTGTTTGTGTTTTTGGTGTCCTATTTAAGAATCCATTGCTAAATCCATAGTCATGAAGATTTACCCTTATGTTTTCTTCTAAGAGCTTTATTTAGGTCATCGACCTATTTTGCATGAACTTTTGCATAAGGTTAGGGGTCTAATTTCATTCCTTTGCATGTGGAAATCCAGTTTTCCAGGAACCATTTGTTTGAGAGAGTATTCTTTCCCCATTGAATACACCTGACACCCTCATCAAAAATCAAACAGCCAAAGATGTATGGACTTAGTTGTAGACTCTTAATTCTATTCCATTGGCCTGTCTGTCTGTCTTTAGGGCAGTATCACAGTTTTGACTACTGTAGCTTTGTAGAAAAATTTGAAATTGAGAAATGTGAGTCCCCAATTCTATCTCTCTTTTTTTCAAGGCTGTTTTGGCTACTTAGGTCCCCTTGCAATGCTATATAAATCTGATCATCCGTTTTTCCATTTCTGCAAAAAGGAAAAAAAAAGGCTATTGGAATTTTGACAGGGGCTGCTTGAACCTATAGATCTCTTTGGGGAGTATTGACATTTTAACAATCTAAGGAGGTACAGAAGTACATTTACTTCTTTATACATATATTCTAAAATGCTGCTATCAAAGAAGTATTGCCTTCTTTGTCCTTTTTTTATGGAAGCGATCATATTCATTGTATAAATGAGCTGGTTTTAAGTGGAGCATTGACAAGCTCCATGAGCGTGTAACTTTGTGGTGACTAATAAGTAGGTCCTTGTAGAGTCACAGGTGCTCCAGCTTTCTGTCAATGACACCTGTCCCCAGAGGGCTAACAGTGAGACGTGCAGTTGGTATCTTAATCAGTGAGAAGAGGGTGGGTGCTCGGATTTCCCTGTTGTGTCAGTTTAACCTCCCTCTGTTAAAAGAAATACAGGAAGTTGTTTGTATGGGAAAATAATACAGTAATTAATAAATGATAATATAAGAATAAACTGTTTTGCATACTCAGAATTGTAAACCTACTTTTGCCCAACCCCGTATTGTCTTCCTATCCATGAACACAGGATAGTTTTCCATTTACTTAGGTATTCTTTAATTTCTTTCAGCAATGTTTTGTGGTTTTCAGTGTACAAGTCTTTCCCTTTATTAAATTTATTCCTAGGTATTTTATTCTTTCAGATAGTATTGTAAACGAAATTGCCTTCTTAATTTCCTTCCCAGAATGTTAGTTGCTATTTAGAAACACAACTGATTTTTGTGTGTTGACCTTGTACCCTGCAACTTTGCTGAATTTATGTATTAGCTTTGGCAGCTTTCTCGTAATTCTTTGGTATTATATAGAGATGGTCCCCGAACTGTGATAGTCTGACTTAAGGTTTTTTTGACTGTATGATGGTGCAAAAGGGATACACATTCAGGAGAGACTGTACTTCAGATTTTGGACTTGACCCTTTTTTGGGCTAACAATGTACCCTACAATCCTCCCTCAAGGTGCCAGGTGGTGGCACAGCTGCCCGCCGGCCACACAGTCCCAAGGGTAAACAACTGATGCAGTAGTACCAAACGCATTTTCCACGTACAATATTTTCCACATATGACGGGCTTCTTGCAATGTAAACCCACCATGAGTCAAGGAGAATCATATATATGTGTGTCTGTATACCTATATACACACATCTTAAGTATATTACATGAGTACTTTTTCTAATCTTTAGCTTGCTTATTAATTTCCCTAACCTGTTTTTCAAAGAGCACAAGTTTCTAAAGTCCAGTTAATGAATGTCTTTTCTTTTATGGCTGGTGTACTTTGTATTATAAGAAATCTTTGCTTATCTAAAGGTTGCAAACACTTTCTCCTATTTCCTTTTAGAAGTTTCAGCTTTACCTTTAGATTCATTTTTTTTCAAGTTAATTTTTATGTATTCTGTGAGGTAAAGGTCTAAATCGATTTTATTCCCAATGGGATATGCAGTTAGTTATTCCAGCGTTATTGGCTACGCCCACCCAAAGCCCCCCACTGCTCCAGTAAGACCTAATTCATATCTGTCCTTCTGAAATAAGGTCTGCCTTCAAATTTTAAGTTCTCTCAGCATAATACACAAATTCACTGCCTAATAAAGTAAAGTAAAGGATTCTGATTTTTAAATCTAAAGGGATGAATTTTTAGAGCAAATTCTAGTTTTTATGTTAGGCAGATAGAAGAGGTGTTTCAGAAGCAGGGGAGCCTTTACCAGGGACCTGACTTCCCAAAATAGATGGCTATCTACTTGTGGGGCCAGACCAACTTCTAAAAGTATTTTGCTTTCACTTTAAAGCAGTTTTTCTCAGCCCCTAAGGATTCAAATAAACTCTCTGAGACACTTTGTTGGCTGTCCATCTTAAATTATAAGCTTGACCTATAACCCTCAAATACAGTTCTTAAGGAAGATTAGTTACAAACAGTTGTCAGAACTTTCACATGGCAGAAAAAATTACATTATAGTAAGCTGGATGAATTTTTAATGTGTGAGATAACAATTCTTTCACCACCAGATGGATTTACTCCAATTCATGCAATAAATGACTATTACATTTTTTTAAATGTTGACCTAATTTTTCTAGTTGGGATTTTCATGCCTATTTTAAGTCAAGACATCAATATGCCCCTGAACTCACCTTGTCCTCCCTGGGAAGCGGTGAGGACACACATGGTTCTTCTGAGACTCAAATGGGCCAAGGGATTCCCTCCATCCTTTTAGCTCGGTGTCAAGGAAAACCTGTGGTGTCAGAGTAGTGGTTCTGGTGGCCTCTAGGCAAATATAACACTACGGTTTACTTAGGGCTTGGATAGCGACCTAAGAGGGGGAGAACGGGAGGGAAGTTCTGATTTATCTTGACATAAAAGCGGCAGGAATCAGACTCACCAAATTCCCATGACTAGAAATCAAGAGGGTAAAACAGAAGAGGTTTGCGTGTGACGGGGACGCCCCTCACAGCGGACTTGGTGAATGTCTTTTAGAGAACCACAGAAGACAGTACTGTCGACATTTACATATTTTACATACACTTTGAGTACAAATCCTTAAAATTTATAATAGAACATTAAAATAATCTAATAAAATCAGCCTTAAGTATAAGGAATCTAAATTTCAGTATCTTGTACACTCCTAAATAAATATCTTTGATCTATAATCCTGGAAATTATTATAGTTTATGGTGACATGAGACAAGTCAAATGGTATTATGAGTGAAAAATAAAACATCAATTTAAAAATAAACAAGCCTAAAAACATGATGACCTAAATTTACAGAAAATCAAAATGCTAAGTATATAGTAATTAAATATATACACTAGGATAACCAAATGCATGCTCAACAACTCACTTGCAACATATAGAAAAAGCCCTTTAAAATTTATATAATCTAAATAAATAAGCAAAGACACAAAGGGAGGTACTGTACCGGCCAGTAACAACTAGAAAGTAACGTCTCCCTTTTCTTTTAAATGACCCTAACAGAAAAACATGAAATAATGATCACTTGCTAAAAAACTATAATTCATGTGTTTTGTTTCTTTTAAAATGCTGCTGATGATACAAAAAGCCAAACCAAGGCTTCCTAAATGTTAGACCTTAAAAAAGGAAATGCCACCTAACTGAAAAATTTAAACAAAAATCAGACATTTGCTTATTTAAGACATGATTGAATTTTTACTAATGACCCCTGTAAGAGGTCTAAATCAAGCCCGTGATATGAATGTACATTCAAACATCTGAATGCATGATTTGTTAATGTTGAATTATATATGGTGATTTAATTTCATTTGCCAAAGTACTTTTTTTTAACATAAGGCCAGAGTTAAACATCTAGAGCAGGAACTAATATCTTATTTATCTTTGTATTTTAGTTCTTAGATTCTCAGAACATAACAGGTGTTCAATACGTGTTTGCTGAATTGAATCTATCATACTTCAGGAAGCATCGAACCCATGATAAAAATGGTTGCCTGAGACTCAGAGGGGGCTCTTTAATTTTATCTCTAGGCCTGGGATTCATTTCTGGCTGGTTAATCAAGTTAATTGTCACAGATCTGTCACAGTTTCTCATTTCAGGGCCAAGATTTCCACAACTCATTTGTTCCACAGTTAAACCGTCTTTAAAAATTTGTGCCTGCACATCTACAGTCAAGTTAAAAGAATAAAGATAATTTTTGTTATTTTGTGTTGGGTATTTGCTTATGATTAACTGTCCGAACAGTTAATCATAAGCAAATAATCTGAAACACACACGCATGCACACACACACACCCATCTCACAAACAGAGAGCGGACTCTGGAAAGAACGCACCAACCCTAAATTACATCGCTCCCAAGGTGAACAAAAAAAGACACTGAACCCATAGGTGACTCCTTTCGATCGTACACAAACTTATTGCGTGATGGCCGGAAGCAATGTCTTTGGACCAATGTAAACCAAGAGTGTCCCGTAAGTGTGAGCTTGAAAAGAAAGCTGAAGGTGGTGTGGCTCCCACACTGCCCTGTGTAATTCCGCTCAGTGTGGCGCACCATACTAGGAAGCAGCGAGGAGCAGAGGGGCAGCTCTGCAAAGGTCATTCCTCCATCCACAGTGCTCAGCTCACCTCTGCTTCAGCACGTGGATGATTCTAAGGGTCCCTCTGGGCCGCCATTTCAAGGTGCGGTGTCTGATGTCCATGGTTCCTCACTGGGGGAAGGGGACGCACATTACACAAACTCCTAAAATAAAAGCTGTTGAGAAAATTTCACTTGTAGATTCTCACTGCCAGCACACCTGTCTCTCTTGAATGCCGCTAGGAGAGGTAGGCCCAGTGTTTCAGTTCTGCCATTCCCTGAAGTAGCTTAGTGTAATAGAAGTCCACGTTGTCTGCAAAGTCCGTACAAACAGGTGACTCCATGTCACCGAAAGCGCAGTATAACGCAGTTCCTCCGACACTAAGGAAAACCGTTGCTATGCACAGCAAGACCAGTAAGATACAGGAGCCACCTCCAACTTCATCTGCAAACGTGAGAACAGAGGGAGGTTAAACTGACACAACAGGGAAATCCGAGCACCCACCCTCTTCTCACTGATTAAGATACCAACTGCACGTCTCACTATTAGTCCTCTGGGGACAGGTGTCATTGACAGAAAGCTGGAGCACCTGTGACTCTACAAGGACCTACTTATTAGTCACCACAAAGTTACATGCTCATGGAGCTTGTCAATGCTCCACTTAAAACCAGCTCATTTATACAATGAATATGATCGCTTCCATAAAAAAAGGACAAAGAAGGCAATACTTCTTTGATAGCAGTATTTTAGAATACAAATTAAAACCTCACTATTATAATATCTTTGGAGTTCACATCATGGGACCACCTTGTAGCAAAGTCAATTTGATATTAAACAATAAAAAATGGCTTTGGGTGGGATCATTCTTGCATCTTAATAGTGCTCTTTCATTCTTATTATTTAGTGGAATAGTGAACTTCTTTTTATTTCGTTTAATATCTCTGGCTGGTTTGTTTTTAATAAAAATTTCTGCATCAGTTTCCTATATTGAAGAAATACAGGAAGTCTTAATGATTCCAGAATGAATTCATTTATCCTCCAGACTGGAACGCTTTTGAGAGTGAAGCAGAGTGTTAACTGAATACAATGTGGGACAACGGGTGTAAACCAAGGCAGCTGGTCCCTACCACTTGGCCCAGCAAACCCACTGAGCCTACAAATTCGCACGACACACTGTATCATCTTTGCCAGTATGCTCACTACAACAAAGTTTGTTAAAACAAAAAGTTGAGAATAACTTACTTATTCCAGTTACAATGGGATAGTTAGATTATTATAGACATTCACATAATGAAATACTATGCAACTGTTTCACAGAACGAAGTTAAATGCATATATTCTCCCACAGGGAGTTGTCTGAGATTGATAGCTAAATTAAAAAGTGACATGATAGTACATAATGAACCCATTTGTGTTAAAAAAGATGTGTCAGTGTATATGCACACACATATGCACAAATATATATATATATATATATATATATAATGCATCTCAAAAGGATAATAAGAAAGTTCAATCAATACTTGGGGGAAACCCTCAAGGGCAGACTGAAGAACTTCTACTTTTTAAATTGCTGTCTGAGTTTTCTCATCATTAGCTTATGTTACTTTTAGAAGATTTTACAGTAATATGTGAATATATTATTCCTGTGAAAATTCAAACATTAAGTCTAAGTCTAAGGGACTCTCCTTTCTTCTCACACCCAATCACATCCCCAGAGGCAAACATGGCTAACTGTGGTGTGTGTTGTTCCAGATCAAACACAAATGGCTTCAGGACTTTTACATAAATAGGATTCCCTTGTCATATTGTTCTGTGATTTACAAATTTACAGTTTAATGGGGTTTAAGTTAAATAGATTGAATAGTTTATATGTATATCTGCAAATACATTTTTATACGAATGAATAAATATGATCGTATCAATCATGTATGTTTTGTTGGTTCAGTATTTTTACCACCTTTTCCTCTTTTGGCATGAATCCCTACCATCGCCTTACTTATGCTAATAACCTATCTTTCCACATTTTCTTTCACAATCATATATTTACATATAAAATTTAAATAAAGTTTATTCAAAAACATCCATTTCGTCTTATCTGCCTGCGCTGAAACAGTGTTTAGAGATGCACTGTCCAATGTGGAAGCCGTGAGGACCACGTGGCCACTCGGTACAAGTCAAGTGGCTTGGTCCAAGATAGGACGGCTGCCAAGTGAGACAGGGCTGTTGGTGCTACGCCCAGGGCTCCTCCTGTGGAGCCATGATTCGGGCTGTCGGTGCAAACAAAGAAGTGCCATTTTGCCTGGAGAAGACCGTGAGCGTCACAAGCAAGGCGCAGAGGGAAAGTGAGGGATGGGAGCAGGTTATTTCCAAGGCTCCTACCAGCTTTGTAACTGTAAACATTGTGTCGTACTTAGAAAGCATATCTACGTTTACACTGTTATTCTATAAACACGAGAAGCATGCTCATTGGTTTTTGGCTCTATTTCCACTCATTCTTACTGATGGAGGCCTTAGGTAAGTCTAGCGACCATCCTGAGCACAGGCCCGGGAGGAGAGTCGAATAACAGCAACAGTGTTAAACTGCTGCTCTTAAGAGACACTTCCTTCTACAGAGTCAAGAAATCCCCGAAAAGAATATACTTGTAATTCATAAGTGCCTTCCACACATACAAAATAGGAGTTATTAACTGCTGCTGGAAAGAAGGTAAAAATAGCAGACTCACTAAAAAAACCCAAACCAAAACAAACAAACAAAAAAACAACAACCCCCAAACCACACCAAACCAAACACTAAGTAAGGAAACTGAAACGCGTTCTGAACATTGAGGACTGCCTGTGGGATAGGAAGGTCATGAGCTGAATTTTGCAATTTGCTCACTTGTTTGAGCAAACAAAATGCTTAGGAATAATTTAAGAACTGAGAGTTCAATTCTCTGTTTCTTCATAGAAGATTAAAAAGAAAACAAACCCCAAACTAGGTCCACATGTTCTTTTACAAATTCTGTGACTTTTGTGGTAGGTTAATTCACTCTTTGGCGAACACCAAGGGTCAGCCCCGGTGCTGAGCAGGGCAGCCGCTCACCTTGATCCAAGTGGTCGTCTATTTCCTGGAATCTCACTCTTCGCTTGGATGGCTTCTGTTGCATCTGGGCAGGATTGTCTCCGACAGCATCACTCCTCTTCTTCAGTATAGAGACCAGCCCTTCAGCAGGAGCAACCTGTCAGGGGGCGCAAAGACGCGTTTGTTAAATGATGGTGGGAAGTGTCAATGGTGTTTTCCATGTACTAGTAACAAGGTGAACTCAATTCCATGGGTATTTGAATTTTCTATTCTAGGTTTATTTAATTCCTATTAAACATCACCATCATCAAAATCTTAACAGAATGACGCTTTCACTTCTACGTAGATGGCTGCCAAATACAGGTCTCAAACTGCTTTTCTGAAGCCCTGAATGACTCCAGGGCCAGGTGGTGTGACAGAGGGCAGTGGGCTGAGCGTCAGGCCTCCTTTCACTGCTTTGCTTCGCAGCTCCGTCTCCCTGTGAAGTAATCTATGAGACAGCCACTTAGGACCCCTCTCTGCTTAATTATTAGTGCTGGGCTTTGCTTCATAATAGGGGCTGATAATCTGCCACTGCTTTTGTCATTTATCAGCAATTTTAAAGAAACAGACATGTGAGACTTAAAATATATTTGATACCAGCTTTTAAAAAAAGGTTTTATTTATTTATTTTCAGAGATGGGGAAGGGAGGAAGAGAGGGAGGGAAAGATCAATGTGTGGTTGCCTCTTGCACACCCCCCAACTGGGGTCCTGGCCCTCAGCCCAGGCATGTGCCCTGACTGGAATTGAACCAATGACCTTTGGTTCACAGACTGGTGCTCAATCCACTGAACCACACTGGCCAGGGCTGATGCCAACTTTTAACAGCAATATCAGTGTTGTCCTCAGTTCCTCTCAGAAACATTACATTTACTAAAGAATGTTCAACTGCTCAAGATGTTTTAAGGACTTTCCTTCTAGAGAATATTTCTCAGAGCCACTTTGCTAAGGACATGGGACGCTGTAGTATATACAGGTTGGCAAACTCCGGTTGGTGGGCCAAAGGCCCTCTGCTTATCGTAATTTAATAAAATGTAATTGGAACAAAGCCAAACCCACATTCACTTACATATTATGTACAGCTGCTTTTGGGCTACAATGGCAGAACTGAGTAGTTGCAACAGACCAAAAAAGTCTAAAATATTTACTATTTGGCTGTCTAATATCTCTTTGGTCCCCCACCTCTACCCCTTTCTATTTCCTTCTGGTTTCCACTTGGGATACCTCTCTCCTGCCTCCGCCCCACCCCAGATTTACAAACAAAGACAAAAAACCACCAAAAACCCTTGCCATTTTGGAGTGAAAAGACTCCGGGGTGTAGGGAGAACGAGAAGACGATCCTTGGTGGGGTCAGGCCGGGAAGCAGGAGGCCTTTAAGGTCCGCCCAAGCAGTAGGCTGACTCACAGGAGCTGCCGTGTGAGCTGCCTGCCTGGCCAAGCTGTAGGTGATGACACAGGTGGGCATTGTGGGCCTAACACTGCAGATGTCAGTGACTTGCTGGTGTCAGATCACTGTAAGCTGAGGACTGCTTGTAATGTCATTTAGCTGATCAATGGCACAAAATATCTAATACGATCTCCAGTTCCAGCCAGTCACCTCTGATAATGTGCAGTGCATAAATATTACAGATTCTATTAGTTCTTTTTATAACTCAAGGCTTTTAGGGCCAAATAACTCAATATGGTCTTTTACAGGGCTTTCCCAAATGAACACGGGTCTACAGAAACCATTATCTCAAAAAAAAGAAAAATCAATGACAGCAATTTGTTCTTTTTATAGAAAATATATATTTCCGATGATGTCCTTCTTCTGAGAAAACTAAAGTACTTTGGTGACATTAAAATGGTAAGTACGAATATGCAAAGGAACAAACAGCTTTTCAAATCTTGCTTTAGAAAGCAAGGACATTAAAGGGTCCTTCAGACAACAAAGAAGAATGGTTTTACAAGCACTTTGCTCAAACTGGAAGGGGAACAAGTCCTAATAACTTCCTTAAGAGCCAGAGATGGAAAGTCAAAATTAATTTAACAGATACACCATTCCTATAGGTGATGCTTTTATTTTCAGTAACTGTAAAAAAGACGAGGTTTTAATACACTATTTTCTCCATTAAGTAAAGTTGTGCATTCACCCACAGTGATTTTACATACCAGGGGCATTTTCGAGTTACTTTAACTACTTGGAACGAACAATCTACGGGGGAGTCCCAGAGTGGCGTTGCTGTTACCTGTGGATCTTTGCGATAGGAACTTTGAATATGTAAATTCAAGACACAGACCTGAGTCATCAATCAAAAGACATTGCAAATATGAAGAAACGAATGTTGAAAGACTGAGCAAAACTTTGGAAATCATCTGGGAAGTCTCAGAATGTGCTTCCAAGGTCGACGGGCTAGTCTTAGTGTAGCAGCTGTTGGGTCTCTACCTTAGCTCCTGCTTGGCCTACTCTGGGGTGTTTGGCTCTGAGTGTCCTGCACTTAACGGAATACAAGCCTTCCCAAGTTGCCCCACCTTATTTAGTCTGGGTGGCAATCAACTTTGGCAACTTTTTGAAAGAGGGAAGAAGTAGAATACGAGAAATTACAGTTGGGTGGGATGGGCTAGCATTCTGACACTCTCCCCCACTAACCCTTAGTTCCTGGCTAATAATCTAACCACATGCTACATTTTCTTTGTCTTTCTTTCTCTCGCCAAAAGCCTGTTGTTTCACCAGGCTCTGCCCCACCGTCTGAACTACCGTGTGCTCCTTTCCATCATTTCCTTTCAGTCTGGCTTGGGTATCTCTCTAGGTTTCTTTGTTTCTTTTGTAACTGCTCTCTGGTCCTGAAGTCTAGAGATGCAGAGTGGGGATGGTGTGGCCAAGCTTAGGTGCTGGAGATGCAAGCCAAGGAGGGAACTCTTCGAAGACAGGTGGGTGTGGGTTTTCTGTTCTGGCAAGAGTTTTGGGCAGATGTCTTAGAACCTACCTCAAGGACAGAAATTTCTATTTGCCACACCAAGGCAGTCAAGCACAAAGAGTTTAAGAAATGACTTTGGTAGAGCTTTCCTTACTTCTATGGTAGAAGGGAAGTAAGCTAAATAAAGTCATAGGATTAGTTTGGGGATCTCACTCAAAAGATTGTCAAGTGTTTCTTAGTAGGGTGGGAAGTTGATTTAGGGAACACAGAAATGTGTCACCTCCAAACAACTTTAAAAATACTGACATTAAAAGGTTAAAAAATTTATAAGCTCAGAAAGTAAAGCTTTAAAAACTGAATTTGGTTTTCCACTTGAATTACTAAATTTCTGTGCTACCCAAACAAAATTTACCAAGCCCTTCCATTATGAACTAAAAGAATATTTAAGCCATAATTAACATAATTGTTACTGGTGGTACTCTATGAATAAGTGCAAACTTTGACAGCAACAACGGAACATCCATCTGGCCTATTTGCAAACACGCAGTTATTCTGTACTCCCCCTCAGACATCAATGATCATCTTCAATAGCATTTTAAGAATGAACTGGCTGTAAAAACAAAATTATTTTGCAATTCTATGAGCATGGCAAATCCTATTGTGACAAAGTAAACATTGATCTCTATGTTAGAACTGCCTCCTCACAAAATTAAAAAAAATAGATAACCAAATGATATCTTTTAATGATGTAGGTTTTACTCAATCCAGAACCTCAAGGTTGGTACATTTTGAACATGGACACTTCCGGTTTCCAACTAATTTGAGAATTAACATTCGTAAGTCATATTAGCATATTACAAATAGTTTAAGTGCCATCAATCTCACTGTGGAAGCTCATGTCAAATTTACCACTATTATTCTTCACCAAAGGAACAAATGATATGGGTTCCATAACAAGACCTATAATGTAGTTAATCTGTATGCTTTATGTAAAGATATTTACATAATATGTCACATCTAATCTTTATGACTCTCTTATACAGGCATTATCAGCCCCATTTTCCAGATGAAGACACCAAGCTCAGAGAGCTTAAATAACATGTTTGTACCACCAGCTACGGGCAAAGTTTGAATACAAATTTAAGATTAAACCTCTTGCCATTTTCCTAATGTGAAGAAGATCCTAGTTTCTATGACTATTAAAACTTTGCTTATTCTGTCTGACTTAGTTTGCTCAGCGTGGTACATAACTTTCGAGATCCACACGTTGTCACAAGTGGCAACATCACATTTGTGATGGGAAAGGACAAAAATCAGACAATTTCCTTATGTGTGGGACAGACACCAAAAGCAGCAAATGAACAAACAAAACGAACAAACAACCCATTGACACAGAAAACAGCATGGTGACTACCAAAGGGGAAGGGAGATGGGGGAGTTAGAAGAGGGTAAAAAGGGTTGCATACGTGGTGATGCAAGGTTACGTTTGGGCAATGAGCACACAATGTAATATGCAGATAATAGTATTAACCAATGTCATCCAAATAAGTTTAATAAAACACTTTGTTCAGTGTCATCTGTTACAATATAATAAACCTAATATGTTTCTTTTGTCTTTTCAAAGTAGGGTGTCCTTCTAGCAACAAATCTGTGTCTTACACATCCCCTCAACTAAAAGATACTTAAAGTAATGGCTAAATTCGTCAATACAGAGACATGGGGGAGATGATAGCTGGATGAAAGATCTTCTGTGTCACTCAGTTAATCAGAAAGTGGATTGACATCATAGTTACTACTGTAATAAATTACTACAAGTCACAGCAGGAGCTGGAGGAGGAGCTGCATGGAGGAATGCCTTCTTCTAGAAAGAACGCCATGTCTACCGCCACAACGCTGTCTTACAACTGCACGTGCAGAGTGCGAAAGAGGAAGAGGCAGCTGACAATGGAGTGTGTCAATGCTGAATTTTTAAAAGGTTTAAAAAGAGAAAGGTCTGTTTAAAATAAAAATAAGAGTTTTGTAATGTACCTAAGGTTCTAGATTAGGCACTACCTCGTGTTTTGGTAACTTGTTTTTGTTTGTTTACAGGAGCAATTTAATACATAAAAATAGGAAAAGAAATGGTAAGAATGTCAAGCTACCATCCCACTTTTTAGCCCCCAGCAAACTGTTTAAACAGGGAGATTCCAAAGCAGAACTCTTGATTCTCTTCCCCTCACAATGGCTCCTCACCCCCAAACCCGTATCTAATCCATTATTAGCACGTCCTGTCTGCTCCTCCTTCAAAAGTATATCTTCACCACACGTACTGCGACTACCTAACTCCTACCCTGAATTATTTCTCACCTGAATAACTGCAGTAACCTGACTGGTCTCCTTCCTTTGCCCCCTGCCTCCCTATAGTCTGGTCACCACGGGGCAGCTGGGAAACAAAGCAGGTCACCTCCCTCTCCGGTTCAAAATCATGGCTTTCCACCCATTTGAATTGCATCCCAGTTTCTCACCCTGGCCCTACAAGGCCCTTCAGGAAGTGGCTGCAGCTTGCCTCTCCCACCTAACCCTCCCACCACCACCTCGTCCACTGTGCCCCGGCTGTGCTGGCATATCTGCCACCCTCCCACTGCCTACAAGAGAGCGAGCCCATGCCTCCCCCTCCTCACCAGGTCAGCCTCCCTGCATCCCCTGGCCCCCAGGAGGCTTCTCACAGCCCTTACCAACACCTGCACCTAGACTGTTTATTTTATGTGCATCTATTTGGTATGTGCCTCTCCCTCTACAGAACGAGATTCACGAGAACAAGAGCTAGATCTACGTTCCCTGGTGTCCTACAATATAGCAGGTGCTTAGTAAAGGTGCCAAAGAGTGAATGGCTACACAGGTGAGCAATTTACATATGGACGGCACCTACCTATATTTATCTGAAGAACACAGCTTTTCCCCTTAAAGGCTATTTGTTTTTCAAAGTGAACTCAGTAAAAGAAAAAAATTTTTTAAAATACAAAAATGTATTTGGAAGGACCCTTACCCTTAAGGAGTTTGGAGTTTAGTGCAGAAGACTCTGTGTGTGTGTGTGTATGTGTCCCCTATAACAACAAGGGAAGGCTACAGAGAGACTGGATTTCCGGTGGAGTGATGCTGAGGCCACTCCCTCATCTGAGGTTTAGAGGAGTAGCGGGGGAAGAATAAACACCGTGGACCTCAGGGATTGATGCTGGCAGCAGCTGGCATTGACTGAGTATCGATCATGAGCCCTGCACTGCCCTTGGCACTCCCTGGGCTCAAAAGGCACAACCTAGTTCTTGAGGGCCAGGAGGAGGTGACCATGTGCAAAGAGGGTTCATCACTGGAGCAGAGTGACACAGCAGGTCAGAGGTGCGGTATGCAAGGTGGATCTGGGGGGCTGCGAGGGGGCCAATCTGACCAGCGTCCAGGAGGAGAACAAAGGGACAGCAGCAGATGACGTTGGAAAGGGAGCGTGGGCCAGGTTACCAAGTCCTGAGTGCCAAGCCGCGGAGCACAGCCTTTCTCCTGGAGCCAAAAGAATTCATGGGAGAGACAGACAAGGCAAAAAATATTTCCTAGTCGAAGTTTAAACCAACAGTGTACGTGTGAGACCCAGACGCTCAGGTGTGTGTGTTTCATCTGCACGTTTCATAAAGCTGAATACCTCTAGATGAGGCATGGGAACCTTCTCCTTATCACTGTACAACTAAGCCACTTCATTTCCTTTTATTACCTGAGTGGCCCCTTTGGGTATCAGTTTGAGACCGCACGTTTATACAGTGCCAATATAAGACCATCTGGAGGGGGAGAAGATGGTAGGAGGAATGGCAAAACATGAGGTAGCTGCCGCAGAAGTCCAGGAAGAGGTGGTAAAAATTTGAGTTAACAGAACGGTTAGTACAGAAAAGAAAAGAAGTTGGATGCAAGAGACATGCCAATCCAGAGAAGCATTAATTAATCAGAACATCCAGAGGGCAGGATAAAGAAGAAAGGCAAAGATGAGGCCATCTGGCACAAAGAGAAGATAGGAAATCTGTGGATTATCCTGAGGGGCTCTTGAGACAGTTACAAAAATCCTGGGTCAACTATTTTCCACCAACCCTCTTATGTAATTGGAAGACTGCCCGCGGCCTTTCCTCTGTTGCAAGGAAGCTGGACTCCTACCCGCTTCAAAGGGCCATTCTGGGCAGAACAGCCATGATTACTACTTCTAAGACCCTCCTTTGTCTGAGATCCACAGAACAGTTACCTACATGATTTCATAAAACACTGCTGCTTAGGCCTAGCCCCCCATCTTATCATGGCAAGGGTATCCCATGGTGACAAGCCTTAGTGTGACTTAACTTCCCTGACCCCAGTGACCTGGCTCAGAGACAGAGATGGATGCCACAGAAGTCACTTTGATCAGAAAGCTTCTTTGAAGACAAAACCTAGAGCAATCCTGGGCTGTCATCTTTCTCCCCATCAGAGAGTTTTAGGTTGTGTCCTCCCCTATTTTGTGTTCTGTGAAACAGGTAGACTCGAGACATCTAAGTAAATATCACCAATTTAGACTGAAGGCAGGGAACATATTTTGCCCTCTTTCAGATAACAAGCTTACAAAAGAACCAAGCAGTGGCAAAGTGGCGACTTTTTCAGCTATTACATTATGAAGTATTTCTAAAAATTAAAATTACTTGAATCTGAAGCATTTAACAGAGTTTTCTGAACATATGACATCTCTGCAAATAGATTACACCCGTACATGTTAATGAAGAAAGTGGTTTATTTTCATATGGCATATCATGTTGTTAAAGTCTGTTCACAAAGCTGTGAATATAATTACTTTCAAAGTTAATAGATTAATTTTAGTAAAGTTTACCCAACATTTGAGTGCCATTTGTTTAAAGATTTTATTTATTTACTTTTAGAGACGGGAAGGAAGAAAGTGGGAGAAACATCAATGTGTCGTTGCCTCTCATGTGCCTGCTACTGGGGACCTGGCCTGCAACCCAGGCATGTGCCCTGACTGGGAATCGAACTGGCGACCCTTTGGTTCGTAGGCCGGCACTCAGTCCACTGAGCCACACCAGCCAAGGCGAGTGCCACTTATTTAGGCAGCTGAGGGATTGAAAAAGAAGATAATGCAACTCTTCCAGGGCCCAGAACCAAGCGAGTCAATGATTTATTAGCATCACCAGGTTCCCTGGAAAGGGGGTTTAAGGTCTGATATTAAAATATATTATGGATATTATGATGAAATTTCATCTTTTCCCCAAAACTGGGTAACTCAAATTCAGTACACAGATAAGACTTGGAGTCAGCCAACTGTCAGACTGTAGGCTTCACACATGCAGTTTCCTTATCTAAACTTTAATCACTGCATCTGTAATGTGGTGGTGCCCACAGAGAAGTGACATAAAAATTACTGAGCGAATAAATGAGTCAATCTCTGTAACTTGCTGACACTGCACACGTGATAAACTTTTTAAAAATTTATGAAAAGTGCACATATGTTTCTGATGTTTTTTAAAAACAGTAGAGATGTGGAGATTATACTTTTGATGACTGTGCCATGCCCTTTTCTACACAAGAACAGCAAAGTTTCAGAGGTGAAACTGCTTTTACTTATCCTGTATGCAAAAAAGCTTCCCCAAACTAGTCCCTTTTCATTTACATGTCTCTATATTAGTGAATTCCATTAGTGTAGACATTTTCAGTCCTCTGTGAGATTTTGTATAAGTCATTTCATTTTATGGGATGAATCTAATTGTTTAAACACACACACACACACACACACACGAACACTTCCCCTGGGTTGGTGGTGGCTACCAAAGCCGAGTTCCACCTGAAGCCAGAGCTGAGCAGTGCAGAAGTGGCAAGAACATTAAAGCAAAGAAACAAGAAAAAGGGAGAAAACACTGGCAAAGAAAGAACGTACCATTGCGTTCTATCATAAACACAGTGGTAGAAAGAGTGACAAGCAGTGAGGAAACCTGAGAGGGGTAGAGTCACTGGCAGGAGGAGTGAGGTTTGGGGAGAGAACAGAGGGCTCGCCGGGACTGCTCGGCGTGGTGGCGGAAGGCAGGTTTACGGGCCACAGTGGTTCTTGAGGACATGAAAAATACTATTCACGAGAGCACTCAGTTATTAAGAAATTACATTCTGTATCCCGTATTCACAAAAGTATGGGAGCATGAACACTGTTTCAAAACCAGTGCCGTTAAAGTTAGCGAAATGTGGCAGCAGAGAATTTCATCTGATCCCTCACTGCGTCCCCAGCATCCCACGCGTGGAAGGGCCTTCACGCAGGATCTTTTCTTTCCCCCCACTGAACTTTAAATAATTGTATTATCAAACAAAGGAGAGTGGCCATCTTGATCCTCTCTTCCTCCTTTTTTTTTCTTTTCTGGTTTTCACTAGACTCACTACTTTTTAGAGAAACTTTAAAACTTTGATTTTAAATATTTGTCTTAACCAAGTAGTTAAGCACTGTTTGTTCAAATCTAGAGCTTAGAAATGGATACTGCAAGAAAGAGAACACTCACAGCATCCAACTTAAGGGCTTAAAAATCCATCCAGTATCTCCTAGTCTTACTGTATTTTAAAACGCTTCCTTCATTCCGTTATACTGTTTCAAAGAAATAAAAATGTTAATAAAAGGAAGAAAGAGAATATATATTCCATTTTATCTTCTAGTTTTATGAGAAGAAAAATGAGATTTCCTTACAAGAAAGTGATTAATCCTGATCATAATGTCTAGGACTGCCAAATAAAAGACCCAGGGACATAAAAATGGTGTTCATAATGCTTCTATCCGGAGGCATGCAATTTAACTTCCTGAAGCATAAACATCAGGACTAAAATAAATAAAACTCCTAATGATTAAAGGTGTACATCAATTACATTTCCCCCTCAAGTCTGAGACCAGGGGACATTCATAAAAACTAGGCAATCTTTAACACATGTGGCTTTTTTCAATTTCCTTCTATTTTTCAGAGTACTAATACAGCAAATCTCAAATTTACCTCTGCAATCTCTATCCTTTTTGCAAGGTCATCGAGCGAAAGGCAGCCATCATCGGAAGGCAGGGGCTCCTGTAGACTGTAAGACGCTTCATCAGGGGAAAGGTCTTGCAGGAGGTCAGAATCTTCCTCTTCATACGAAAGGGAATCGTCAGTGTCTTTTAAGCATCCTTCCAAAAGGCTGTTCAAATAGTCTTCTGTTTCTTTACTGACCTGGCCGCCCTGCTCGCCCTTTCCCTCCGGGGCCATATATGCCCCCGAAGGCCCCGCACTTAAGTCAGGCACTTGGGCGGCCCCGCAGAGTGCACTCTCCTCCGCGCGCGCTGAGCCGGCCTGTCCCTGCGGCGGTCTTCCATCCCCGCCCGCGCGATCAGGTGGCTGCGGCTCGCTCAGTTCATTGTGCTCGGGCTGGTCTGAGGGCAACGCCCCAGGAGCATCTTGAAGTGGCAGACGGAGTTCTTTTCTTTGAGTCTGTGAAGGTTCACCCTCTGGACGCAACGCAGGAGGTATATGGTCACAGCCTGGTGAAATCAACGGCTCTGTCCCTGGCTCTCCGGAAAGTAACACCTTAGGGTCTTCCGCAGCGCCCTCTATTTCGGCCACATCTTGGCAGGCGTCTGCCTGAGCCAGCGGCCAGCTTCTGTCCCCCTCACAAGCATTCTCTGAGCAGTGTGACCCAGGCGGGCTCCGGGCTGTCTCTGAGGGCTGGGCGTGGAGCTCCCGGGGGGCCTCCGTGCAGCCGAGTGGCTCCGCTGTGTGGTCCCTCCCCGCAGTTACAGGGAGGCCCGGGGGACCTGCTGGCCCGGCCGTCTGATGGCAGCAGGGGCTGCTCTCCCGGGTCTCTCCTTTATGCTGCCTTTCTGTACTTGGTTCCATGCCAGGACAAGTTTCACTCTCTGAAGATGAAGAAAAACAAGTGGTTTTAAGATTCAAAACAACACTTTGTACAGGAGGGAAGAGAAAGTACATATAAATAACGTGTGTGACACAACAATATTGTAACCCTCTGAAAGGATACATTATTTCCCTGCCTCTAGCTTCCTATTACAATTCAAACACACTTTGGGGCAATTCAATATTCAGATGTTTACCTTACTATGGCTTTGTTAATATCATTCACACTGACCCACACTGTATACTGAGGCATTTTTCTTTCTCATTGACACTTTATTTTCCTTGGTGTGAATAACTGACTTATTACTTCATTTAAAAAAAAGTTTCCACTTACGGATCCCTAACTCCAACGGATGTACAAGGAAGGCACATATGCCAACTGATAATCTACCAGCTCTAAAACGTGTCCTTTTTGGAGAGCCCCTGACCTGCAGCTGCCATCCAGGACTGACGCACAGGTACTGTCCTGGAACTTCCCTTCCTGGTAAACCCAGGAATCCCCTCTGGCTCTATGTTGGAAACCTTGTTTTCTGGATCCCAGGTCTTCCTCTTGGTGGAATATTTCCTAAGAAAAGGTAGACGGCAGGTAAACTTTTCAGGATCCTTCACATCTGAAAGTCTTTATTCCTTCGCCGTTAAAACTTCAATAAGGTTTTCTAGGTCGGAAATCATTTTCTCTGACAGTTTTGAAGGAGCTGCTGTACTGTAGGTCTAGCTTCCAGTAGGAATGTAAAGTTTATGAACCTTTCCTAATGCCAACTCCCTGTAACCTATATTTTCTTCCCAGAAGATTTAGATTATTGTGTTTATATCTGGTATCCTGAAACATCACAAAGTTTCCCATTCTCTGTGTTGGGTACTTCATGGGACTTTCAATCTGGAAACTCACGACCTTCAATTCTGGGAAGTTTACTTGTATTATTTTTTTTTAAATAAATTGTCCCCTTCCCTTTCCTGTTCTCTCCCCTTAGAATGCCCATAATAGGATTTGGGGACCCAAGACTGATCAGTTACATTTTCTGTCGTGTTCTTCACCTCTTTGTTTTTGACCAGCTTTTTGGGACACTGCCTCAACTTCATCCTTCAGTTCTTCTGATTAATTTTTTATATTGGCCAGCATGCTTTTTAATTTCTATGAACATCTTTCTAATTCTCTGAATGTTCCTTTTCTAACAAACAGCATCTTATTCTTGTTTTCATATATACAATATTTTCTCTAATCCCTGTGATGATCATTAATTTTTAAATAGTTTTCATCTTTTCTCTGCATTTTGTTTCCTTTGAGTTTCTTTTGGTTTGTCTATCTGATTTGGTCTCCATCTTTTCCATTTGAGGTTTTCTTAAATGAGGCAGCAAGCAGCTCTGTGGTTAAACACGAGCCTTCTCCGTGAGTAGTTCTCACCGTGGGGCAAAGAGGGGCTGGAGGTTTTAGTCTCCTAGACGAGTGGCTAGTTTCCCAGAGAGGGAAAAAGAGATGCAGCTGCCACAGTTCTAAAGGCTCGATGCAAAGAACAGGCTAAAGGTCTCACCACTCAGTCCATCAATTTTCATTCAATCCTCATTTTCTCTGTAATACCCCTTCCTTGAGTTGTGCTTGATTCCTGAGTCCACAAGGCCTCTGTTTCATGTTCTCTAAAAAATAAACCTTCAGCCTCCTGCTTAGTAGAGAGGGAATAGAAAGGTCTCAGTGCTTCTTGAATAGTCTTTCAGCCCAACCTCCTGTTTCCAGTTCCCAGCCCCACATCGCTGACTTCAGTGGTACCCTCTGTGCTCCTAGTTCCAGGCCTTGCCGGGCAGGAACCAACATCTTCCCTGTGGACACACAGCTTTCAGCTTTCTCTGGTGTGGTAGACCCGGTGCCACCCAGCCATCTGTTTTCCAGCTTTCACATTTTTCTGAATGTCACATCTGCTGCTGTTTCCTTGCCAGTTCTGTCCTTGTGGGCTTTTGCCTTTTAACAATCCCTTTCTGATGTTTTAATGGTGTTCCGGGAAAAAGTAGGGATAAATGTTTGATCCACTATGTTCAACCAAAAACATTATCTGAATTTTCTACAAGTATGTATTATAATATAAAACTTGCTAATGCTTCTGTTAATATCAACATGGATTTCTGTTACTTAGCTCTTCTGAAATGAAAGGGTAGTGCTTATGTAAGTATATACATTTGTAAAAACTCTTCAAATTACAGACTTAAAATGGGTGCAGTTTACTGCCTGGCAATTGTATGTCAATAAAGTCTGAAAAATGGGAAAAATGATAAATATAAAACTCAGGACAATGGTTACATCAGGGGTGGGGTGAAAGCAGGGGACACAAAGGTAGCTATCACAGAATTGACAGTAATTTAGGTCTTAGTTGGCTGTTAGGTTCACAGGCCTTCAGTTTGTCATCATTTCTTATCATGAATGTCAACATACTACTTTTACATATAAAATATTACTTAAAAATATACAAAAGTATGAATTAGTAAGAATGCGTGGACTTCAGGTTCAGAAAACTAGGGTTTGGCTTTGAGTTCTAATTAGTTGTGTTCCTGCGTCAGTCACTTAGCTTCCTTGAGTTTCTTCAGATGACCCAGTCTGGCTTATATTGGCTGCGAAGAGGGACAGATGAAATATCAAACACTAGGTAAATCACTTGAGGACCTCCCTGACGGGCGATTACTGTGCAGGGAGCATTTATGGAATGCTAGTGCTGCAGGGCAGTGGTGACACGAAGGGGAGGAAGAACAGTGAGAATGTATTAAGCTCCTGCTCTGGGCCTGGTACTGCTCTAAGCTGTTAACATGGATCATTAACATAATCCTCACAAGAATCCTAAGAGGTTAAGTACAATTAATTTTGGACCTATGGAAATGGAGGGTCAGAGAAGTTGGGTAACTTGCCTAAGATCACACAGCTTTAAGTGGTGGAGACAGAATTTGAGCCAGAGAAGTTTGGTTCCAGAAATAGGCTTTAACCACCACATACAAAACAACACATTTATATATTACATAAGAGGCTCAGGGTCAAGGATGTAGAGAGAAAGACAAGGAAAGGAAAATATAAATTGTACTACATGTCTTACATTATTAGAAACGGGGACTATAAAGCAAAACAGGAGCAATGCATTTAATTTAAATAATTTAAAGAAATATTTTCCTATTTCTTCTCATATTCTTACATGTCTATATATTTATTCACAGAATAACCAAACTGAGGAAACTAATTCTGGGAGATTTGACATTTTTCTTTAAAAGATACTGTTTTCACCCTGGCTGGTGTGGCTCAGTGGATTGAGTGCTGGATTGTGAACCAAAGGGCTGCTGGTTCGATTCCCAGTCAGGGCACATGCCTGGGTTGTAGGCCCAGGTCCCCAGTAGGGGGCATGTGCGAGGCAACCACACATGGATGTTTCTCTCCTCTTCCCCTCTCTCTAAAAATAAGTAAAGTCTTTAAAAAAAAAATACTGTTTTATCAAACCTTTGGCAAGGTTTCTTGCCCCAGGATTTAGTCCACACTCTCTCCATAAGATGGTTGTTAGTGAGAGGCATGATGCATTTTAATAAAAAATCAGAAGACCTGGGTTCTAGTTGTGAATCAAGCAAGTGACTGACAAGTGGTGTCTCCAGTTTCCCCAGATGAAGCAGCAGAGGCCGAGCTGCCACGAGTGCCAAGCTGGGGCTGGGCAAGTGGCCCGTACTAAGTGTCAAATTTAATTAATCAGCGTGTTGCATTGCTCTTCCCAATGCGCACGACATGGAGATACGTCCACGCCCAAACCAGGTGGCCATTTTGTGGGTTTCTCTCTCTTTAAGATTTTTATGAAGCTCATTTTACTCTGATTTCCAATATAAAAGTGACTGGAACAGATGAGATGGGAAAAACAATATATCGTACGTCTGACCTAAAGCAATATCCCAAATTTGCCTCATAAAAATAAAGGAAATAAAGGAAAACTGAGGGAGTGGGGCAAAGGACTTTATCAGGAGAAAAAGGAGAATTAAATTGTAGGCATCATCATCATCATTTTCTCTCTCAGGCAACTCAGGTAAAATACCTGATGCTGCTTTGTTTTAATACCAGGGCTCAGTGACAGAAATCCTGGGAATACAAATAATACTAAAAGCATACATCAGGAAAAATAAACACCCTAAAATGTAATCATTTATTTTTATTTTCTAAAGTTTTTATAATGAACACACATTACTAATGCAGACAACAGTTTCTAAAAATCTTTAACTTTTGACAGAAGACACAAAGTGATACAAAATATATCATAAATGCTTTAGAAATAGATATATGTAAATTAATGTACACCATATGTTATACGCTTATGTTTTAGTCAACATAAAAGGGAAGATAATCAGTCATTATGGATAAATTACCAAGATACAGAGCTTTTAAATAGTTAGATATACAGAATAAGTTTCTGGTCAAGTCCGTATGGTAAATGTTGGTTTTTAAACAGAAAACAATGTCTGAAAATACACTAAAACCAATTCTATGTCAGAGCATTTTTGCACAGTGTTGTTATGCTGTGTTAGTTACATACAACCTGCTGAAAACATGGAAGTAACTTTATGTTCTTATAAGAATTTAGATTTAATAATTTCTGCTACTAGACATCTAAACATAGTTACATAACAGTTAAAAAAAAATCTCACTTTGCTCTTTGTCTAGAAAAGGTATGTGCAAAAAAAGAAAAAAAAAGTAAATTCAGTATTTCAGATGTACCAGCGATTCAGATGCAACATTTGTAAAACATTCTAAGAGGCAGGTGTCTTTTACAGGCCTCTCCAACTGCAGAACATACCCGGCTCTTTGGCTGCAGCTCCACTGTCCTTTGGATCTTCAGATGCAATTAACTGCGTAATGCACTTCCTTTCCAGGGACTTTTCTACAGCTGCTATCTAAAAGTTAAATTCAAAAAAAGAAAACAAACAAACTTCTGGGGAAACTATCACATTAAATTAGAAGGTGAAAATAATTTGAGAAAGGTTTATATTCTAAAAGAGTTCATACTATAGACATTTGACCCTTAACATTTTTCCTGTAAATACTTTCAAAGAAACAATCCCTTACCTTATGTTTGGATAAAAGAGGACTGCAGGGAAAAAAGAGAGAAAAAAAAGAAATTAAAAAAACTACAGCAGTAATATGCTTCCAAACAAATGCCACTGAAATGGCTGTTAAAAAAAAAAATTACAGCTTCTCAGTATTCTAATATTAGCACGGATCATTTCCACTACTGAAATATTACCACTGGTTCACACAGTTCAAAGGGCAGTTACATCATGTGTCGATCTCCTCAGAAAGCTAATTACTATTGAAAACTCCCAAATAAACTATAAATGCTGAGATTCAGAAAATAAAACTTACTCTTTTGCTAATTATGTATATAAAGAGCATTTAACACATGTGTTTTAAAAGTTGTAAAAATTTTAGTTTGTCATTATAGTCTAAAATAGATTATAGTAGAAGATAATTTTATTGGCATTATCCACAGAAACAGATAAAAAAGTTATTTTTAAACATCATGTTTTAGGGAATACCCAATTTAACAGAATGTATATATCCACCAAAAGGCATATACAAAAATGTTAATAGCCATTTTTATTCGTAATATTTAGAAACCAGAAACAATTCAAATGTCTATCAAGAATAAATTAATTGTTACAGTAATATAATGAATGTGCACAGGAATAAAACAATAAATAACCATCACATGCAATAACATGTAACATAGACATAACGATGGGCAAAAGGAGCTAAACACAAAAATCGACTGTCTGTGTGATTACACGGATATGAAATTAGATACCAAATATACTGTTACAGAACTCAGATAGTGGGTACTCTGGGGGGCTGGGTACTGACTTGGTATGAGCCTGAGGGAGCTTTCTGAGGGGCTAGGCTGTTCTGTATCGTGGTTAGAGTGGTAGCTGCACAGACAATATGTCTATGTAAACATTCAACAGGATAGACTTTCGGTCTCTGCATTGAGGCGGCAAGCTGTACATCCCAGAGTTGAGCCGGGTGTGTCATTATCATGCCCCTCACCTTTGGAGTTCTAAGTCTTGAAATAGGAGTTAAAAACATATTTAAGGGCTTTATTGTTACTATAATTTAGTTTTAAAGCTCCAATTCTTTTATACAAATCAAACAATTTGAAATTATCTGGTAAATGTAATTTTCCTTCTGCAGTATTTTGCTTAAATATCATACTGTATTTGCTTTCCATTATTAGACTACTCTTTCAAATGTGTTTTTTACAATAATATACAAACGTAGGCATATAACTATAATAAAAAGTCCTAATATACAACTTTTTCTCATCTGAATTGCCTAATCTCTTAACCAGAGATCAAAATGAGAGATATTTAAAATTTTCCAATGAAAAGTTACTTTGAACCTTTGTATAGTTGACCTTTTACTGAGCTCAGTGTAAAAGGCAGATAAAAGCTAAGAAAGGTACCTAATCATTTTTTTTTGTCTGGTTTAATTTCTCCAGCTGAAAACATTAACAAAACAAATAAAGAAACAGATCTTGTATTTCAAATATTCAGTGCTACAGTGGTTCTTCAGTATTCTAATCCAAGCTCACTCTAATCAAATTCTGAAATACTTACTCTTGATGCGTTGTGCAAAATTTAGTAAGCCGTTCAAAATCTTCACCGTTAAATCCCTTTTCTGAATTCCTTGGAGACATAACTGTATGTGGTTGTGCAGTTTTCCATTTTGTTTCTAAATTTAAAATATTTGTCAGTCACTGTCTGTTTACAAATCATATTTAGGAGGGAAAAAATAGTTAACTGGCACCACTGATAAAGATTAGCATGCAAAATTATCTTCTCAAACAATCCAAAAGTTAACACAGAAATAGCTAAGTAATTACTTTTCAATATAAGTAAATATTACCTCAGAGACTAAATTAGCCAGTAGGGCATGCAAAAGGATCAGAAGAAATGCGAACAGTTGCAAGAGTTCTCTTCTTGGCATTGGTATGAAGAACAAAGCACAAAGAAAGATTTTCCTCACAATGACATAGAATTGTGTTAAAAATGTTACTTTCTTTGCAACATTAACTTGACTATAGAAACAGTTATTTCCTGACTTACAAATCCCAGTCACATATGCTAACTTTTTAGACAGCAATTTGTTAGATTACTGATACATAATTCCAAATTCTGTGTCAGTCTGTACTCACCCCATTGTTCTTGAATGGCAGAAAGATTTGCGAGCAATTGCTCATGATACAGTCGTTCGAGCTGTATGAATTTCATTGCTCTTTCATCTGAATAGAAAACTTGAGGAAAATAGAAATCCAGACTATTTACATTTAGTCCCATACTTGAATAATATCCTATATAAACTGAGAAATTTGAAGCATTCAAAAGATGAGAGGATCTTAAATATTTTTAAATATAAACAAATCTCATGGTTTCTTGGTTTTGAAGTAGGTACATTTAAAAAATTATTTTTATTTTTTATAAATAAAAAGAGAGGGGAAGGGAGGGAGAAAGAAACATCGATGTGTAATTGCTTCTTGAGCGCCCCCTACTGGGGAAACCTGGATCACAACACAGGTAAGTGCCCTGACTAGGAATCGAACCAGTAACCCTTTGGTTTGCAGGCCCACGCTCAATCCAGTGGGCCATACCAGCCAGGACTGAAGTAGGTACATTTTAATGTAGCATATTATGCAATAGCTACATGGGTTCCATTCTCTAAGCAAACAGTAGAAACTCAAAGAAAATTTTAATGCTCGAGGAATGCCTGCTTGCTAATATATTTCAAGCAGTCAATTAAACGTAATTTAATTGGAAATGGGACCTACATGGAATCCTACAATGTTTCCCCTTTTAAAAAAAATCTCAAATTACTTTCTGTCAAGCAACTGTTACTCTCTTGTCAACCTGTTTCTGATTTCAGCTTACCTTGACCCTTTACTTACTTCTCACTGAATGCTTTTCTCCCACAAAACCAAAGGGCTATAAGCCCAAGCAAGGACACAGCCAATGTTATGTGGATCTTTTGTAAAAATTTAATTAACTTGCCACAGTAATTTTCATAATTATATGATTCCACCTGTTTGTAGATTTTCTTATAAACTTCTGCCATCTCCATCTGTATCACATATTTAGCATCACATGAGGTCATGATAAATTGCCCAACTGTCTGCCTTTCCTTTGGGCCATGTTCTAAATGTTGACCCAGAAAGAGAGAAGGGAAAAACTCACTGTTTAGCTTTTCGTCCTTCCCAAGATCATTCAGAGGTTCAGTTCTCTCATTTGTAGACTGAAAGATACGCCAGGGATCATAAAATAGGCCAGGGAGAAGCAGGGACAATTAATTCCATTTTCCTCTGCCCATGACTTAAAGTACACCAGTATTTCTCCCCTGATGAAACTTAAAAATTACCTGAAAAATTTGCTAAAATACAGATTCATGAGTCTGATTTCCAGAAATTCTGATTCAAAGGCCCATGAATTTTTATTTCTAAGAAGCTCCCAGAGATAAAAACATGGGTCAGTACTGTGCTATAGCAGGTTCTTCTTTAGTTTAGGGAAAAAAAAAAAAAGGCATTCTAGTTTCATTTCCACCAGAATTGGATTATCCAGTACTTAGCACTAAACTGCCATTGTCTGAAGATGTCCCTAGCTTGCTTGATAGAGTTCAGGGTGATAACTACTTATCTCTCAATCTGCTCCAAGATGTGGTGAAAGTCAAAAAGGTTAGGAGGGAAAAAAAAGCCACACAGATGGGAAAAAACAGATGTTTATGATACATTCTTTCTATAGAGTGTATACATATATACTGGGTCATTCCTCAAAAAGAGAGTAATTTTTAAAAAGGGAAATTGAAAAACTGAGGGAAGAATCTTTCCTATACAAAAGTTAACACATGGTCTCACTTGCCATTTATTCTGTTTATTATGAGTGAAAAACTCCATCTTCCCCTTGCAGACAGATGTAAGATGGTTGTGAGGCGCACCTCGTGCAAGTCGCTCGACAGGGTCTACTGTAAGAATATTAGTTGACTTGCACTTCTGCTTAATTCAAAAGGAATGAAATCCAATAGATTTTTAAATTATAGTTTTCAGCAATGTGCTCCTCCTCTCCTTAAACACACAAATATTTAGATTCTTGTACAGTTAGGGCTCAGTTATTGAAGGTCAAAATTGGTTAGTTCTAGAGAATTTTCTGGAGTGACAGAAATTCCCTACATCTCACTTTCTGAGGTGATCACCTATTGAAAATGACAGAGCTATAAATTTTAGTGTCTGTAAATCTCAATTTTTAAAAACAGCTAGTTTTCTACGAGTTCTGTGAATTTCTTCCTGGAATTAAGAAAAGGATACAGTCCTCCTCCTGGAAATAGGACTCTGCTATCTGTTAAAAATAAATAAAAAACAATAAATTAATATTTGGATGAAAAGTCAACTTTGGGAGAAATCAAGACCTTGAAACTCTGAGTCATATCAAACAAAGAAAACTTTTAAACTACATTTATCAGTTCACAAGAAATCTGACTGAAGGCACAGGACACATTGCAGAAGTCACTTATTTCAAGCAAGGCAAACAGACATTCTTTGGTCTTTATGCAACCTCATTCTTCCTATTCTATTTCAACTCGAAGCACACTTTACTGATTCGCTGGACTTTAAAGTAAGGACTCTAAAGAATGAGGAAAATATGACAGAGGCTTATAAAGATATAACATGAGTATGAGAATGGCTTTGTTTATTATCATTAACAAGTTGACATGTGTCAAATCACATGAGACCTTAAAATCCCATTCATTTCATTTCTATTTCACAAACTACCTCGTGGGACACTGACTTTTGGTTCTGTTTTCATATCACAGAGGAGGCTGGGCCACATGTGGAGGGTTGAGCAATGATATCTGGAATCTATGCAACATTCTGCACTGTGTAAAGGGCACTGGATGGAGGGTCCAGGGAGTCGGGAGAAGGTCCCAGTTGAAGCTGATCACTTATAAGATTCATTCGAGGGCACCTTTTAATGTAAAAATTCTTTGATTCTAAAACCTCTGAGATCTTAAATTTAGAACTTTATTTGTAAACAGAACCATAAAACAAAATATTTCTTGAGGAATATCTGTACAAACTGTTGGCATATTTAGAATATTTCATGTAAGTACATTTTGAAAACACTTTCCAATGACTTGTACTAAATCTGTAGTAAAAAAAAGGTGTCCCACTTACAGATCAGTATCTCCATTTTCCAGGTAGCTGCCAATGCAAAGAACAATAAGCTATTTGTCAAACCTATAGACTAGGAATGAGAGGAATGGCTTTTCCAAATTCCATGGTGGAAACAGCATACTTTTAAAGGAAAATATATGCCTAACTTAACATTTATTCTACAGATATAACACTTTTCCATAAGCAATAATAGATGTCACCTTTCTATAAATTTTTAGTTTAATCTAATGTTTGAATCCATACTTATTTTCTACTCTGAGGACTTTAGAAAGGATCAATTGATTTTCAAGATTCTGTTTGTGTTTTATCTGATCCACTCTACATAGGACTGATTACCCTCTCCTTCTTGATACATAGCTGTCGTCTTAGAATCTCTGTTCACCTGCAGATTCCCTTCACTCTCTCCTGGGTAGCATCCCCAACTACCTATATCTTACATCTTCCTATTCCTTGGTTTACTCCCTTGTTTGGGTGGAGCACATCCTCTAGTAGTTTCCTGAGAAAGGGTAGAAAGGAGAGACCAAAGGTCCTGAAGTAGGAACATCCTTGGTACATTTGAGGAAGTGGTAGGAAACCAGTGCACCTGGAAGGGAGGGGATCGGAAGGCGAGTTCGAGGAACGAAGGTCTCAGAGGTAACAGCCTGGTCATATAGGGTCTTGTAAGCCCCGAGAAGGATTCTGGTTCCTACACTGAATGAAAATGGAAGCCACTGGAGGGCTGTGAGCAGAGGAGTAACATGGGCTGACTTACGTTTCATTTGGGTCACAGTGGCTGCTGTGCGGAGGAAAAAACTAAATGGAAGGAAGAGTGAGAACAGAGAGGTTTCCAGTGAGGAGTTTGCTGCAAAAATACTGGTAAGATTCGACGGTGTCTTGTACTGAGATAGTAGCAATGAAGCAGGTAAGAAGAGATCAGATTCTGGACATTATTTTGAAGCAGATCTGCAAGACTTGCTGAATGGATTTGGATGTAGGGGAAGAGTGTTTCCATGGGAAATATGTGGAGGGGGGTAGAGGGCAAAAATCTGGCAAAATGTCAACAACTGGTGAGTCCAGGTGAAAGGCAGTGTAGGTGCTGGGAACTACTGACATAAAAGAAGTGTCACTTCACCTGCCCCTGACTTGTGTCTCCCTTGGGAGGTAGGGGGATTTTTGTATTCTTGGGCCAAGGAGGGAGGCCACCGGCTGGCTTCTGGCGCCCCGATGTCTCCGTTTACTACAAGCTTCAGTGTGTCTTTGCCAATCCCCAGCCTTCATTTCTAACAGGCAATCTTTGAATTACTGACAGTGAGAGTAGAGTTATAACGCTTAATATTTACCTGAATTTACTGTGTACCAAGCACTGAATTTAATGCTTTTACATGTATTATCTCATTCACTCATCTACAACTTTCCAGAAGAAACTGAAAGTCATGTAGTTTGTCAGTGGTAGAGTTAAACCCATACTTTAAAAAAAAATTAAATTTATCGGGGTGTCATTGTTTAATAGGATCGTATAGATTTTAAGTGTATATTTCCATGACATGTGATCTATATATTGCATTGTGTGCTCACCACCCAAAGCCACATCATATTCCATCACCATATATTTGGCCCCCTTTACTCCCCACCCCCCTCCCTCTGGGGTATAAAACCAAAGCCCATACTTTTATTTTATTTTTCTATTATTATTTTTACAGTATTTTAACTGTATTTTTTCCATTACTATTTATCCCACCCACCCCCACACTCTTTGACCTGATCTTATTCACTAAATAAAAGAAGTCAGTGACTGTTTGAAGTATCGATTGATTATCCACTGGTGGTCACCAGCCAGCAATACTGAAATTTCCCAGCAGCCACTTACCCAGGGTAACCTTCTCCTGGGCTCACTAATGACATGAGGGGTAGAACCAATTGCACAGGACTGGACTTTAGGTTCTTACTAACACTGGTCATAGAATTTCATTAAGGCTGAAAGCGGAGGGTTTCGCGCGGTACCTGATGAAGGCAAAGGGGAAGTGTTCTTGAGTCCAACTGCTCCACTTCCCCTCGTACAAGCGAGAAGAGGGATTGCAAAGCTAGCTTTGGGGCTTCTGGCGGATTGTTGGCATTTACTTCAGCAGACTCTTCATCACCAAGAGCACGTGTGACTGCGCTGAGCACATTTTCTTGCATTAACGGTGTGGTATCTCCTGACGCAAGTCCTTTAAGGAGTAAATAAAATGCCTGTGTTAGGATGAATTTCCATCATGGTGGAACACCTTAACAAATTATGCCCGTTAACAATAAAAGTTACAAATAAAACTAATTATATGAAAACCCGCCCAGAAACCACAGTGAATGTCCTGATTACGACTGTGCCGACATTTGATTGCCTCTGTTAGCACACACATAAACCTTTTGCAGAATTATAATTAAAAGTATTAATAAAGTGAGATCTAAATAAAAGTATGCAGGTTAAAACCTGACTAAAACTTGATTCTCCCAGAGAAAAAATGGATTAGTTATAATTTGAAGTCCTAGCTTGCCCAAAATGAAACAGAACTGGACAAGAAGATAAATGTGTTTATCCTATGAAATTACTGGCCACAGAAGTTAACTTCTCCTCTTTAAACTCTGGTCTGTTAACTTTAGAACTACTTCTGGATCCCAAAAGAGCAGCACATGCCAGAGCTAATGGCCACAGAAACATTTTTGCTAAAAAAAAGAAGTTAAGTAATATAAAGGTCTAAAAAGAAAAAAAAATCACTAATAAATAAATGCTTGGCCCACAGCACCTGAAATGATTCGCAAGATTATAAAAGTTTAATTATTTTTCACGATAATTTCCACCTTCACTAAAGCCTCAGTATCAGTTCTAATTCTCATATTCATATTGATAGACGGTCTGGCTCTGTGCAGACCGTCAGCTAGTCTGCCTCATAAAGGGTCTTCCTCAGTAATCCGGCGTGTGTTCATCACGACTGTGTCCAGAGCCCCACTTCCAGTGCCTTCTAAATAAACCCGTTGCTGTGGCCAGACTGGTCAATTCTTCCTCATTCACATACAATGGAACACATGCTGCAACGTGAATGGACCTTGAAGACATTGTGAGTGAAAAGAGCCGGTCACAAAAGGACAACTATCCTATGATTCCACTTAGGTGAAGTATCTAGAACAGGTAAATTCATACAGACAGAAAGTCGAACAGAGGTTACCAGGGGATAAAGGAAGAAAGGTGGAGAGCTTACTGCTTAACGCTTACAGGGTCTCTGTTTGGGGTGATAAAAATTTTGGAAATAGATAGTGGTGATGGTTACACGACGTATAATTAATATCACTGAACTGTACACTTAAACTGGCAAATTTATGTATGCATTTTACTGCAATAAAAAAATAGAACAAAATGCTGCCATGTCTGTGATGTCATGTTATGCTTCTTTGAGCCATTGCATACCCGAATTCCTCAAACCATCTTACTCGTTTATGCTGATGTGTATCTTGGCTATAATTTTGGGAGCTGGATCAGAAATAAATGTTAATACAGGGGGTATGTAGTTCCTATGCTAGACACTGTGTCCATTGGTTCTTAGGTTGCAAAAAGCAGGTAATCCCATGGGCAGTTACACCATTTTTTAAAAAAATTACATTACGTGGAGCTATTCCCTCAAGTTCCACCACTTTCTAGAGTATGTTCCCTGCTGTTTTTAATTCATATTAAGGTACAATTAGTACATATTAATATTGCTGGGATTTAAATTTTGTATATGCCAACTAGCACAAATGTTTGGATTCCCCAAGTTTCCTCTTAGAGGTGAGATTGGACATTTTACACTTTAACATGTTATTACATATTAAAAATATACAAGGGATTTCCCTAAGCATGCAAGTAATTGTTAATTTTTAAACTTCTTATCCAGGTCTATAGACAACTCAAGTATCAAAGTTTCAAATGCAATTAATAATTGTTTTCCCACTAGATGTACACGAACAGCTTTGCAAATATCAAAATGGTTAAATTCTTACCGTATTTTCCAAGCGCACTGAATTTATCAGCTATCATATAAAATATTCTTGGTTCTCCAAGATAATAAAATTCCCAAATTTTCTGTGACCTTATATAAATTATATGATCTGATAAGCCTGAAAATGTAAATATTTTGTTTCTCTAACAAATATAAAGGCAAATATTTAATGCCACCTATAAAGATTCTATGGTAGGAGCCAGATATGTAAAATGCAAATAAGCCTTGAGGATTCAAACTTTATGGCATTACCAGTTATTACTTCAGATATCAGTTAACGTGCCAGTGGGTATGACTAGGGTGCACTGAAAATATGTTTTTAGGAATATACTTTAGGGACGACAAGGGCAGGGATAGGTAAGTCTAAAAAGAGCATATTACAAAGATCCCAGAAGAAAGACACTGACAAAAAGAGTTAAGATGGATTTAGAGTCATATGAAACAAATTTCTTAATTTTGTGGAATGTTGCTCCTAGTCCCGCCACCTAAAAATCTGGTGGCACACAGAAAGAGGACAACTACCGTTTAGAAGCACCTGTTTTCCGCTGGGCACTTTATAGGGTGCTTCGCATTCAGGGCTGCTCATTTTGAGGACGATGCTGCGAGACTCGTGGGATCTGCACTCCCACAGGTGAGGAAAAGAGGCTCAGGGAAGTGAGTTGCTACTTTTCTAGGGTCACACAGGTAGGAACAGGTCGAGCTAGGATTCAAAACTGAAGTCTTTGTTCTTCTCACTACACAAGCCTGACTTCAGGATATGAATCCATTTCCAAGGTTTCTTTCCTCTAGTTTTCAGGCCATCGTTGTCACCTCCCAGTGGCCACACTGTGAAGGACACGGCCAGCCTAACAAGTCTGGGCACTGAACAGTGGCAAAGTCCGTCTGGAAGGGTCTTCCTTTCTCAGTTTCCATCTGCTGCCTCTCTTTGGCTTCCTGCCACCGGCTGAATTGTTTTGTCAAATGTTTAGATACTATGGTGACTGAGTAAATAACTGAAGTGTGTTGTTCTGCCAACCATCGGGCACTTAATCTGAACTTGTATCATACAATCATGTAAAATTCATGCCCTAGGTGTAGTCAGGGGTGGGACAGAATAATTGGGGTCTCCACCAAGTGATCTGGAACCAGAAGTAAGATTTGAACTTAGGTTTTACAACTCTTAATTCAGTTTTTAACACTCTGAAACTCATTATATGTAAAATACATAAGGTAAGTTTAAAAGATAATCTGTATAAAGACTATACCTAAGTTTTAGAACTCATATTAATCAAATTCATTAGGGGACAGTAATTCAAATACATTAGGGGGGGTTATTCTACATATATCTGCTCACTGGTAGTAAGTATTACTAACTTTAAATTATACAATCACACCTTGGGGAACTGGAATAAGGTCATGGAAGGGAGGAATAAAAGGAGTTGTAATCCTGAAGCTATCACTGACCCTTACACATTTGTAACTAGGTCTCAGTTCTTAAAAACATCCCATGATCAGGTTAGGGAGGCACAAATGGCCCTTGAACTATAAAGAATAATTCATTTATATACAAATAGTACTGTATATCATCTTCTAATTAGGTCTTTTCGAAAAATGCTTTCATATCTCTTGACAAAATTATTTTAATTTGCTTTAAGTCTACTAAGGAAAATCAAAGACAAAGGGATTAACTAGCTGGAAAGTCAAATTATGAGTTATATTAAAAAGTTACCAACTTGCTTAATAGAATAAATAAGGACTGATTTGTAGAAACTGGAAAGTTTCATCTTTTACTCCAAATAAAAAATACAAATAAAATCAAGATATAGACAGACCGGCTATCTGTAATCAGCCAAAGAAGCAGAAGAGCGGGGAAGCTGAGAGGGGACACCACTTCGTCCCCGGGAGCCTGATGTTTGGGTAAAGTGGTGCTGCCCTAAGGAGTCCCAGTGTAGGACACACCAGAACTCCCTGTCCCGTGCTTCTGATCAAAAATAACCTTTGGCTGCCTTTTTCCAAGGCTGCCCTTTTCCAAGGCTGCCCTGCCATTCAGGCAATACTGTCCACAGATCAAAACTTTAACTGTCAAACCACATACCCAATAAAAAACACTCTGAATTACTCTGTGACCGAAGTGATTATAGAGAATTAAAGCTTGACATCTTATTCAACATTGCATGTTAATGTACATTATTCACCTATCGAGTGAGACGCTAAGATTCTACAAAGAGGTTCGGTAAGACTGTACAAGTACATAAACGCACAGGTTAAAGATCAAACTCATAGTGATGACATGTGCAAAGAATGTCAATAAATGATGGTACACTCACAGAGTGGAATGCTATGGAGACATGTCACATGCGTGGTATACCACACAGTTGGACCAGCATGTGTGACTGTAACACTAGCTCCGGAACATATTAAGAGAAGAAAAGCAAGATGCAGAGCAGAATCCGCAGTATGGGGTGGGAAGAAGATTTATTTTTAAGGAACGGCATAAATAGTAATTAAAAAAAAAGTACCTGGTGGTATCTTCTTAGGAATGCCTCTTTTACTTCTTGAACTTCTTTTTCCAAGTATTTTTTTGTCCTTTTCCAAGAAGTCCTGTCCCTCTTTGGGGCCTTCGCAAGGAGTGTCCTCTGAGTTCTCGCTTGCAGCCACCTCACAGCTTGGTGTGCAGCTTTCATTGTTGTTGAGACTGTCCTGCTCAGACACTTCGGGTTTGCCCATCGCACTGTCACTACTGGTCAGATGATCATGCCCATCCCGGTCAAGCTGATTTTCATTTTCGTCTGATGCAGGAGGCAAGCATGTTACGCTATGTTCCACATGGTCCCCAGGGTGACACCCATCTTGTGGTTCTATCTGAAGGTTATATGCAGGCGTTTCACTGTCATCCATTAGAGCATCTTTTGTTGAATCATTTAAGTTTCATTAAAGTCCTTCCATGTCTACAACGACAAAAAGAGAAAAGCTACTTCATTTTCTAAATCCTGGATTCTCAGTGAGCTTTCATTTTCCTCTCCTCTTGGGTTTGACTGCAGGCTCTGAAGCGCATTCCTGCTACCTCATCCCCACATTACAACGCCACCATCTCACCTCACCTAGTTCTCATTTGAACACAATGGTTCTCAACCCTGGCTGCCTGTGTCCAACCTGTGGAGCTTCTCAAATTCTATACTAAATCTATTAAATCAGGATCACTGTGGATCAAGCCTAGAGATTATGTATTTTTAAGTTCTCCAGGCGATTCTCATGGGCACAATGTTGGGATCACTGCCTCAATGAAAGAAATTACTGGGTAAAGGAGGTCATTTCAGTCTAAAATCAATCACTCATGTTATGCCTGGACACTTAACCAGACAAGTGAAACTTAGCTGTTTAAGTCCTTATCTGGCCAAACACCAGAAATATTGGCAAATGAAAATATTTGAACATATGTTAAAGTAAATTGAAAAAGGCATGTGGGGTAAAATTCAGGCAGCATATATTTATACTATATTCTCATTACATCTTTTCCTTCCTGAAAATAAGCCCGGGAAAAGTACCTTAGAATTATTAGCAAATTCCTTTTATACTAAAAAAAAAAAAAAAAAGAAAAGAAAAGAAAAGGGAGCTGTGATTAGTTTTAGGCTATCTAGTTGAAACTTGAAAAACTCTAGTCTGTTCCAAGGACCCTGCTAACATTTTAAAGATCTACAAAATAGATTACAAGCCCTCTATCAGTCATATTTTATCCCCTCTGTTCAAAAAGTACATTACATTTTAAGGGAACTGATGCCAGCCAGAGTTAGATTTATTTTTATGCTTGCCAAGCATTATTTTGGGTTTGAATCAAATATAATATTCCCGTAATTTTCAAAAAACCTATATAGTAGAACTTAAAATTCTTCTAATTAATAAACAGGTATGCTTACTCTTTAGACATGTAAAGTACAATTCTTTAAAGACATGAATAGGAAGTATATATCATCAACTCCACAGTGATTGTATCATATGCTTCCAACATATTTTGCAACTGGAATACTTCACTGGGTTCAGAAACATAAAAGTACTGCTTGGCAAACATAAAAATGCCTATTAAATCTGACTGGTATCATCTTCCTTAAAATATGTTCTACATATTTCTACTGATAGGTGTGTAATATAAAAAGTACAATGATTTAACTTGACAGGAATAATTTGGTGTAGACCTAAAAGAAATTCTAAATAGGGTATAATTTTAAATTTAAAAAGTTATTATTTTAATGAGGTCTTCAACATCACTATCATGAGGAATTTCAAACTTGAATAGTTTTAAAGTGTATGTGGCTAAAACAGTGGAGAAACTCAAAAGTTTGTTAACGAACAGGGAAACGAAATGTGGGATATTCCTGCAATGAAACTTTACTCAGCCATAAGAAGGAATGAAGCTCTGATAAATGCCACAACATGGATGAACTATGAAAACATTATGCTAAGTGAAATAAGCTAAGACACAAAATGAAAAATGTTGTATGTTTTCATGTACATAAAATATGTAGAACAGGCAAATTCATAGAGATAGAAGATGGATTAGAAGTTACCAGGGGCTAAGAACAGTGGGGAAAGGGAGTTACTGCTTAATGGTTACAGTTTTTCCTTAGGGTGATGAAAAAGATCTGGAAACAGTGGTGACGGTTGCCCGACAGTGTGAATGTAATTAATGCCACTGAATTGCACACTTAACAATTGTTTAAAAAATGGCATATTTTGTGTTATATTGTTCTTTTTTGTTTTTTCTGTTTATTTTTTCCTGTTATATATATTTTGTCACAATAAAAATAATGAAAAGATATTTATATGGCTATGTAGGACAGACATCAGTCCTTAAAAAAGGTCATATTCTACGTGTATTTGCAGTTGAAAAGTATAAAGGTTTACTTTTACCTTAAAGAGACACTGAGGTCACATGCCAAGGGGGACAGTGGGAAGCAGAAAGCAGTCTAGAGAGCCCCAAAATGTAACAATCATGTCTTGTTGAGTCACTTTCTTTTTCTTTGGTTTTATTTATCTTTAGAGAGAGGAAGGGAGGGAGAAAGAGAGGGAGAGAAACGTCAATGTGTGGTGGCCTCTTGCATACTCCCTACTGGGGACCTGGCCCTCAACCCACGCATGTGCCCTCACTGGGAATCGAACTGGGGATCCTTCGGTTCACAGGCCGGCACTCAATTTCCAATGAGCCACACCAGCCAGGGCACTGAGTCACTTTCATGCATTAGAAACTGTGCCAGGTGCTTTCGTGTCTTATTTCTAATCCTCTGAAGAGGTCTACAAAGGACATACTCATTCTGTGTTTTAGATGAAGACTCTGAGGTTCGAAGAGGCAAACGGCACTTGTTTAAGATCATGTTCCTGGAAAGAAGTGGAAGTGGACCTGAAACCAGGCCTTCTTGATTTGGATCTTGTGCAGCACAGCACGGCGGCCGAGAGCAGGCAGGGGCTCAGAGTCTGCCTCTGCTGTTTAGCAACTGGGTGTGACCTCAGGAAGTTACCTGGCATCTCCAGGCTTTAATCTTCTGGTTTATAAAAGTGGAGAATTTTAACACCTACCCTGAAGAGTCATTTTCGAGGCTTAGCCAACACGGTACGTAAGCACTTGGCAGAGTGCTTGGCCCACATTAAACGCTCAATGACAGTTAGCCATTATTACTTCCAAAAAAATCTCTGGGCTGGCATTACACACTGGTAGGTTTACTCAAGCAAGTCTGTAGCCTCACTGTAGGTTCCAAAACAGCACTTCCCCAAACCTCCCAGGAACGGTTAGTTCTTGAGCGCTTGTTTGGAGGCTCTAGCAGGGTAGCGCGGCTACTCTCATACCCTTGACCGAGCATGGGTCCTCTCCCCTAGCTAAGACGGTCATCCTCTTCCACCAAGCGCACAGCTTTGGGAGAGACGCACATGGATTGGTGAGGAAGGGGACACCTGCCTAGCCAGCCAGATCAGCCGGATCAATCCTGGCGATCAATGGGGTGACATGTCACAGCCAGATCACCCTCACACCCAGGAGTGATTAGTTCTTGATGATAACCAGCACCATTTGAGAATGCTGTGAAGTACTAATTTATGCTGGGGATAACTGAGTTACTTTCTGGAATGCTGAAGCGTCTGTCCTGCGCAGCATATCTCAGGTGGTTCAGATATCCCGGAAGGAGTGATGAAGCTTCCCTGGTAGCAAAAACTAAGGATCGTATTCGCGGCTTTGCTGAGAGGCATGTATTGGGCCCTAAGTAAACGTCTTCAGACCAATACATTTCTTCAATTCTCACAATTACTTAGCAGATAGATAATTTTAGTCCCATTATTACTAGTGAAGACACCAAGTATAATATCTTGTCAAGAGTCACTGAGCTAGCAAGCTGGGAGAAAGAATTTGAATGAGCTATGATCCTGAAACTGTACTCTTGATCACTGTGCCCTAGGGACAGTGGGGAGGAAGTAACTGCAGGAATATTTCACTCCAGCTGAGGTATATGCTCCACTGAACAATCTCCACCCACTGCAAAGGACGCTTCTCTAATGATCAAGGAGTTCAAGTTCCTGGAAGTTCTCTCTTTCCTTGGAAAGTATGGGATCCACACAATACACCATTTCCTACACAGTCTATCTTCTTCTGTTGAGGGCAATTTAAACACACACACGCGCACACACACACACACACACACAAATATACTACTTAAGTTAAGTAGCTATTACCAGTAAAGCAGGCGTTCCTTCCTTTGGGCTTCAAGGCATTTTGCCTATTATTTTGTAATGACACAATTAGATTAATTCTCAAAAGGTAACTTTTGTAAACTACTTTTTAATACTGACTCATGGTCTTTCCAAGTGTGAATGTTCTTAGAAGACATCTACGAATTCTTTGAGTCCTGGCTCAAAAGCCACTCCAATTTGCTTACCCTGACTTCTGCACTCCAAAAGGCCCAGACAGTCGCACCCCCCTCCGTAGCCGCGTGTACCACCACACCGAGCCCTTCCTGGTACTGCCTTCCATCGCACATGTGTCCTACTGGATGTAAGCCATTTGAATACCCACAGCCCGGCCACAGATAATTTTTATTCTTCACAATGTCTAGTCGTGGGCCTGGTACTTATTGATACAGGAATGAGTAAGGGAACCAACTTTCTATTGTTCCTCTCTGAAAAGGAGAAGGTCAGGGACCTGGGTTCCCATCCACTCCCCGCCCCTGCTCTGAGAGGTAAAGGAACCTAGTATAACATATTTGGCTTCTGTTGCATTCCTAACACATTGCAACAGGAATATTTTAATTTAAGCAGTGGGATAACTTTCTTAATGAGATTGCTAATCAGTATAGTCCTACTGCTTTTGGAAACAGGTATAGCTATTATTTTTGTCTCTTCTTTCTCCTCTTTTCCTTCCCATCAGTGCTACGCCAACAACATTTTCATCGGCATTTAAAAAATATATAAAAATAGCATGAAAAATACGAAATATGAAAAATCTGATATACCCTCAAAAGGATGATGTTCTGGAATACCTGTATCTCATCATAAAAAAGCACTTGGGCAAGGGACAGTCTCCTAGAGAAAGAGACCTTGCTGATACATGGTGTTTAAAAATATGCTAACGTGGTATAGCATCTGGAGTTGGAAGCAGAGTTGAAATAGCACTCAAGCCCTGGCTGGTGTGGCTCAGTGGATTGAGCGTTGGTCTGTGAACCAAAGGGTCACCGGTTCAATTCCCTAGTCAGGGCACATGCCTGGGTTGCAGGCCAGGTCCCCAGTAGTGGGGAGCGCGAGAGGCAACCACACATTGATGTTTCTCTCCATCTCTTTTTCCTTCCCTCCCCCCCCCGTCTAAAAATAAAATAAATACATATCTTAAAAAAAAAAAAGAAATATCACTCAAGGTTATTTGCTGCATGTAAACTGTAGGTCTATTCCGAGAAGTCCCTGTGTCTATAACCAATTCCCACAAAAAACCAGCAACACTGCAACCACTGCACAGCAATGATTCTAGCATATTTTGCCTTTTAAAAGCATGACAGTGAGTGCTGCCCAAGTTTCCACGGTCTGTGGCAAAATAGCATTCCAAATATGTCCATCGTATAAAAGCTATTTGACATGTTGACTCTGTACAGTGGGAGAATGTCAGGCAAACATACTGAAGTGAGTCTTATACAAAACTCAAACACCCACAAAACTCCAAAAATCAGATAAGAGAGTTATCAGACCAATAAAAAGAAATCTACATTTTCTCAAATGATCTCACATATATTGTGAGAGAACGTTGCTCTCCGCGGTTCCACGACAGCGTCACAACAGCCAAAGTCGTGGCATGTGGTGACTCACTCCATTCCAGGTTCTTCTTGCTAATGTAAGTTATGCTGTAGGCATTTCCTGGCTACAGACATTAATATTACTACAGTCAAACAAAGTAAATACTTGCTAAAGGAAATAAATACTACACGCTTTTAAATTTAGTCTGTAAATACTTGTTTATATCCTATTTTCAGGATGGAAACCCCAGGACCATTCCATCCTATTTTTTTGTACTTCTCCATATTTAAAATATTCCTGGCACTTCATAAAACATTAAAGAGTAATTATAATTAGTAAGACTGCCTCACACTATTCTTTCTAAATACTTTAATTTCTATGATAGTACAGTACAAAAGTAAACCACATTGTTTTAATACTTCTTTAATGAGAATAAAAACCTTCAAAACAAGGAGTCCATTCTTGATATAGAAAAAAGACCTCATAGAAAAGTTATGCCATAAGATCAGAAGGATAGAAATGTGGAAAAATATATAACAAAACTACAAGAACATAAAAACAAAAATAAATGATCAATTATAGTCAAGTATGAAGGTAATGATTCTAAGGGAGAAAACAACAAACATGAACTTCTATTTATGCAGAGAAGGCACTTTTAAAATATGAAAAAATTAACTGAAACTATGTGACTCATAAGCCCAAAATAACCTTGGGGCAGATAAAGCCAGTGCAAGGGAGACTAACTTGTTTCATTTTCCCCAGTCCTCCCTTTCACACTGGGGCTCAGTTCAAGACAGCGTACTCATCAGAGCCCTTGAGTTCAAAAATCAATTACATATGTGGAAATGACAGGTCAAAAGCCCCACTGTGGGTATATCTAAGCACTGCAAAAAGTCATCTATCTCTCCACTTCTCCCTCTTTCTTACACAGACAGGCAATTACCAGGTTCACTTACAAGTACAAACAGATGCAATTCTATAGAACAGCAGGAGCTCAAGGGCAACTTTGGACATGTAGTAAAGCATTTTAAGCAACAATTTCTAACTTTTTTCTTTCACTTAATCATTAATTAGAAAATTTGCCTACTTCAGGGTGACTGAATTAATGATTTAAAATGTTACTAGGAAATGACCTCTTGAAGACAAAGGGTGGATGAAATGATCAGTTAGCAGCACAAACATTTTCTTTAGTTTCACAGAGTAAATACCACATATGAAAAGGGAACCACAATGCAGAGGAAGGAGTCATTTCCCTAGGTTCACACACGAGTTGTGTTTATTTTGTTTTAAATGCCTCTTTGTTATAAAACATATTGCAACCATACTTTGAAGCCACAACAGCAGAATCTAAGAACTTGAAAATACTTTTTGGTTCAGACCATAACCACCCTTTTTAAAACAAAAATTATGTTTACTGCTACATATCTGCTATATATCTTCATGGAAACTGTTTTAACTAACTTTTAAACTTTGAGCACTTGGCTACACGACTAGAGATAAAGCAATCCATCTACACTGTAATCATTAAGTATACACATAGAACTATATATTTTCTTTAAAAACGATTATTTTTGCTAATATAGTGACAAGAGAAAAATAGTCTATTAGAACTTTCCCTGAAGAGGCCTGACAAAATAGTTAGCATTATCTGAATAAGCTGCTAATTATTATCAGCAGTTACTGAATACTTACTAAATATTTAAAAATTTAATCTTCATACAGGTCATAACAAAGCAGTCCTGTAATTATATCCATATCACAGGGAAGGAACAGAAAGATTAAATAAATAGGCCAAGGTCACAGAGCTAGTACAAGGCAAAGTCAGAATTCAAATTCAAAGAACCTGACTCCACAGCCCACATCCTCAACCACTATAATAATTTTTATAAAATTTTTAAAAAAAATCAACTACTCTCAATGTATATTTTATATACACCAAATTGTTAGCTTTAAGGAGGGAGCAACACAAACTCTAGTACCTTGAAATGTTTGTCAAATACACAGAGTTCAGAAAACAGGCTGAGAAAAAAATACAATAAAGCCCAGCAATAAGACTATTTATTTGCTGTACTCCTTAAATGTGATGAATTCATTTTTGTTTTAGGTTTACATATAAATCTATATAACATCCCTCTTAGAAATCATCATGACATATTGGACACACCCCCTTGTACGCACAGAATAATTTCTACTGGGCAGGTCACAGGGATTTACAGAACAAGCACCACAACTAAAGGAAGGGAAACAGCGTGCGAGCCCCCAAACTTTGATAGTGTGCCCCTGCATGCTATCAAATGTGCAAAGTGACCGATTCCGTACCGCTGTATGCATATTCGTTCATAAATTACAGGCACACACGTGTACTAATACACAGGTGTATATTCACTTGTAAACACGTAAAAATAAACACGAAGAAAGGATGAAAGAGATCTTCCGCTAGCAAGGACAGGCTGGCTCATTTTAGACAAGCCTGCCTGATGATAACGACTAGAAAAGCTGGCAGAAAGTTCAATTCAGAGGCCAAAAAAGCTGAGCAGAGCATCTAGCAGATTTACAGAGCTGGCGGAAAAACTGGAGTTCCGGGCCTGCCTAGAAGAGGGAAGCGTGAGGCGTTCAAGTGGCAACTGAAAAGGCCACTCCTACTCCCTCGGAGAAAAGGGAGGCCTGAACTAGACCAGGCCTCACGGGGACGGAAGCCCGAGAACCATCTTCAGCTCTGCACGACCGAAGGCAATCTGCACTAACCTGCTTGCCTGCTGGCAGCATAAATTCTCTCTGAAAGAAGGGATCCAGTAAGTGCCTGAATTATCTGCACATGTTTTCACCTACGCTGACCTATATATAACACGAAATAACCAGGCATTTCACAGATCTAGAGTTGACAAAGAGCTGGGAGGAAAAGCAAGTAACAGAAACAGACTCATACGAGATCCATATATCGGAGAACTTTAAAGTAGCTACTATTAAAATGTTCAAGGACTTAAATGAATAGAAGAGAAGATTTCAGAAGAGAACTACATTGATAATACAGGGTCAAAAGCAAATAGTTTATTTTGCTTTTTCATCTAAGTACTAGATTTGACTTTTAAGAGGATAGGTGAGGGATGGAGTGAGAGAGAGCGAGAGTGAGAGAGTGAGACAGAGAGAGAGACACACAGACAGACAGACATAAATGTTGACTGGCTGCTTTTCATATACACCTCAAATGGCGATTGAACCCTAGAAAGGTAATCTGACCAGGAATCAAACCTACGGCCTTTCGGTCTACGATATCATGCTCCAACCAACTGAGCCACACCAGCCAGGGTGAAGTGAGTGTAAGATAATTTCTGAATTCACTCAAAACGGTGTCTAATGACTCTTTAATCAATTTAAGGAAACTTCATTTAAATGAGTTGCTCAGGGGAAAAACAAAAAGAGTAACTTCCCTAAACTTTATTTTCTACTTTTAAATCCAGCCACTGCTCTGCTCTGCTCCTGGCTAAGCACACTTGGTTATCATGGACAAAATCTTCATCTACAGTGTCTCTGATCTTACACTGGTTTATGAATGTCTTCTCTGTGGCAGTTTTGGAATAAATACTAGCCTGAATGAGAACTTACGTCCCTGCACTTCTACATTAGAACTAAATTAATGCCTATGTAAGATAATAATCTTATGCTGTCTCTTATGCAAGCACACCAATCTGTATGTCTACGCCACCATCATCAGACTTGCATAGCTTAAGAGTGGACACGTTACTAAAAGGCCCTGCTGTTTATATCTTGTTTGTTTATTTACCTCAAATATCTTTAGTGTTTAATATGTAAGTGCTATCCTTGAGTCCCCATGGTTTATTCACAGTTACTAAGACAAAAGGCCGAATTAATATTGAATTCGATGACAGCAATGGATAGCCTGGAATGACATTCAAATCAACAGAAAAATTTTGCTGCATTTAGCTTCTAACAAATGAATAAATACTGTGCTGTACTTTCTAGGGAGAGAGAGACAGCAAGATAATAACGTCGGCTAGTGGTTATAATAAGATTATAGCTCCAAGCCATGAATCATTAGTGGGGATCATGAAATGTACCTGTAGCAGTCATCTGAAAGATTTTTATCAGAGTGATCAGGTTTACATACTAGAAAGATCACCTGTACTGATTTTTAGTAATAAGGTTTCTGCTCCCTTTTCCAGGGTGACAGAGAGGATGCTGACAGGAAAGGAAAAGGCCAGTTGAGAGGGAGGAGGTCAGTGTAACAGGTGAGACGGCACTAAACAAATGAGGGTGCAAAGGCTGAGGAGGTGGGGTGGCATCCAAGACAGAAGCAGGGGGACAAGGCTTGCACAGGGGAAGGGGCACGCTTGGAGTTAGGCTGGAGACATTTCATCTCATGATTGATCTTTCTAGGGGAAACAGGGAGGAGGAGGTCTGCTGAAGGTGGCTCGGGGTTGTTGGGGTCAGGGGCTGGGGAAGCATCTAGAAGGTGTCACACGGGCTGTGTATTACCGCAGGGCTGTTGTTGAGGGCCCATGGTAGTTAGTTCCACTGTAAATTCATCATCTCCACTCTGGTTGGCTATATATACACACTGTCTTCAAATTACTCTCATGGTGCAACCCCCACCCCCGCCTCCCTGAAGGAGACGCTTTTACCCTAACCTTCTACATGAGGACAAAGCACCGATAGAAATGCTGGAATTTTCTCACCACAATGGAAAGAGAGATTTCTTCATTCTATCTCACTACCAATCTCCATTTGAACCCCTGTTCTTTCTTCTGTATAGCCCTGCCACTTTTCTTACTCCCGTACTCTGTAAAATCCTTGCCTCTCATTTATTTCACTTAAGAAAAATGAATTCTTAAACCCTTGATCTATGTTGTAATTGTGCTCAAATATATACCAGAATTTTATTTAAAAAAAGTGATAGCACCGCATTTTAAAGCAGGAAACTTGAGTTCTGTTATTATCTCATTTCCGAGGATCTAAGTTCCCTCTACGATTCCTCCTACTTTTAATATTTGATGATTCTAGTTATTAGTTCCCAAGTTCTCTGCTGTCTTTCACTGTTTCAACTCTAAAACAAATATCACTGTCTAGTTCATTGTTATGTGAGCTGCAGCACTTGTCACCTACTTGAAAAGTACAGCTACAGGCAAACTCACACATTTTCTTCTGCAAAGTTAACTGTCCACCTTCTTTATCTTGAAAAACAATGACACAAGGTTGTCCTCTGAATGGGAACATGATGCTCCAGCCTTACACCCAGGAGAATGCTAGTTTGGAAATATTTACACAGTACAGGTGCTAATTCTGTTGTTCACCCAGTGCTCTTTGTAATCAAAAGCACACATCTGGCCAGTATTAAAGGGTTGGCATGAGGACTGGAAACAAAGCAAATAAATCTCCACGTGGAGACTGAACTCTGACCTTAGAAATAAGAGTGATGAGCTAGCCTGATGTTAAGTCAACCACAACTGTCTGCTCTGATTGAGATATACTTACTAGATACAGGGGAAGTGAGAGATGAGACATAATCTGCCCTTACGAGTTTATACTCTCTTAGGAAATGGCTAAAAACCCTGTCCTCACCTTCCTTTTTCCCCCAAAACTTTTGCTATAGATAAAAATGTGATAAATAACAGGCAAGTTCTTGGTGAATTCAAAAGAAAATGACTTTTACTTGTAGGGAGGGTATGGTGTCTGAACATTTAAGAATACTCAATTCCATGACAGAAAATTATAATATAGAGATGAATAAGGAAGGGAGATGAAACTAAGAATAGAATCAAACAGCTTGACATGTTATAGATAAAAAAAAAAAAAGTAAACAGAGCCTACATGTGTTAACCATAGCTAGGAAGGAAGGAAAGAACCCAAGGCCACCAAATGTGTATTACACCATATAGGAGAAACCAAATATTCATACCGATCTTCATGAGTTATGAAGCCAGCCACCCAGAGATGACACCCACTCAAAACAGCACTCTTTTCCCAGGAAACACAGACGAAATGCATAGCTGCTCATCATGTGAGCTGGTGGACAACTGCCCCCATCAGGTGTACTTGTCCCTGTCTTTCTCCCCTAAGGTAAGCGATTGGTGGCTCCAGGCACCTTCGGTCTGTTGAGTGACCTTGTTCGTCCTCAGCTTTGGTCCACACCATTGGCTGGGAGGGCTCATAGAGCAGAGAGAGGGCAGGACAAAGGAATGCCCGGTAGCCCAGCCCTCAGGTGGTACGGTCCTTTCACTGTACTTGCACTTTCAAGAAACAAACATGCGCAAAATAAAAAGGTGAGCAAGCACAGGGCGTGTTTTGAGAACAGCAAATGGCTGGACTTTGGAAAAGAAGTGCTCTTGGAAAGGAGTGAGTGGAGAGACTGATAAACTGAGGCGCGGCTGTATAACGCTGACAGAGGAATTCAAACCAGTGATTCTCACACCACCTGTTGTGGAAGACCAACTTTTTTTCTTCCAGTGGGCCATGAATCTTTTCCTAGAAACAAGGAGAGGGCACAAACCTGACAGTTCAAATTATTATATTCGAATAAAACGTACTCAGTAGAAATGTCATGGAAGTTTCTGAACACTCTCAATTTCTGCGATGACTTCACTGCAGACAGGTAACAACCTAGCTGGTGACGGTCGCTGGACCGAAGAGCATGGTCTGAGCAGCACTGGTGTAGATAGTGCATGGGACTAGGGCCGTTAAAGGCTTCTGGATAAGGGGGCCAGGTTATCAGACCTGTGCTTTCTGCAGACGAATCTGACGCTGACACACAGGACGGGTCAGAGAAGGAGGAGCGGGGCTAGAGAGCAGACGAGGGAGCTCGGGCCCTGACGTTGGGTGACAGTCGTGGGAAGGACCCGAGAGGTAGAATGAACAGTGTGGACTGCTGTCTCGATGGGAAAGGTAAGGTGCAGTGAGGAACCAGGGCACCTCTCCGACTGTGACCCCACTGCTCCCGGAGACGGCAGTGGACTGAATGGGAGAAGACGGGAGGAGGAGCTACCCTGCTCACTGGGTACCTTCTTCCTAGTCAGCTTCTCTCCTGCCTACCCCTCGTCTCCAGATACCAGTCCCCCTTTTCCTCAAGTTGTCAGCAGTAGCGGTGGTGGAAGGGACCACAGCAGGACAAGGTAGATAAAAGACAAACAGCAACAGCAGAGCTGTGCTTGATTTAAGCCTTTTGATCTTTGTAAAGGTTGTTATTCTCTGTGTGAGGTCGGGACATTTGGTAATTCTTAGCACAGGTACCTAAAAGTTTCATGTCACTAAAAATAAGCAGTACTTTTAAGAATTTCATACTTGACTGATATGTACAGAAGTTTACAATTATCTTCTAAGCTTCAACCAAAAAACACCTGTTCAAGTTTGAAAGGTATTAAGTTAAAATTATGAGAACTAATAAGTACAGAGCTTACAATTATCTTTTCAATTTTAACCAAAAAGCACCTTTACAAATTCAAAATATATTAATTATACTGGAAACCCTTAAAATGATGAGAAATAGTACACATAGCGCTTTTGCTTATGATATTACGAGATATCTCATACATTTCACCTTTCGACCTCAGAAACTGGCTCTGACACATGAAGGAAAAGAACAAAGCAGGCTGCTGTTAATGGGAATTAACCAAGAGCTAAGTAACATTTCTTCAAAGTCGCAAGGAACAGTTCATCACTGAACAGAACCGAAGGCCAGATTCGCTAATATCATTTTGTGAAAGCTTGTAAGAAATGTAAAACTGTAAAATACAATGTCTTCTTGGGACTGCAACAGAAAAACAGCTCTTAAAAATGTAGTAAACTGATAAAAGGTGACATGCTATTTTATGAGGGCTTCCCTGGAAAATCCTACCAAGGTCAGCTATCTACTATTGTTATTTTTTAATGTTATTTAGCCCTTCCACATTTCTGTCTTTAGGCCCTTTTGTACTTTATGTGCTCCCCGCCCCACCCCGCCCTGGTAAGTTTCTCTGTGTTTTACAATTCTACCATTATATTAAAATAGTACTGAAAATTTGAATATAAACTACAAAATAGATAACAGTATTATATCAACATTAAAATTTCCTTATTTCCCTAACTGCACTGTGGTTACTCCTTCTTCTTAGGAAACTCACCCTCTGATCTATTTAAAAGTAAAAGACTCATCTGGATGTACTCTAAAATAGTTCATAAAAAGTCTATGCGCATGCAACTGTATAACACACACACACACACACACAAATATTTACACAGGGAGAGAGAGAGCAGTAGAACACATGATAAAGCCAAGGGGATACACTGTAAAAACTCAGTGACTCTATACAAGGGATACAGGAAAGTTCTTTATACTACTTTTGAAATTTCTCTGTAAGCTTGAAGCCATCTTAAAACATGACCCTCCCCCCACCAATCTTCATATTTCTCTAATTTCTTCTTTCTTTCTGGCCACCTTTAAAAGAGATTCTCTTATTTTTAGAATATTTTCTTTTAGGTAAATTAGTGACTAAGTCTTATTTATAATCTTCAACATAAATAATGTATTTTAAAGTCTATCCTGAATCTTTTCCTACCCCCCCACCCCATGCTACCTGCTATAGCCTCTTTCCTCCCCTACCTCCCCTCCTTATTCCAATTCTCTTTCTATACCTTCTAACCAGTCTCTGGGTCTGCTTTACTAATTCATGCTTCCTTTTTTTGGAATTTGCTGACTTGTTCTTATATTTAATCTTTCAAAGACAAAAATACTCTTTGCCCTGGAATTTTCCCTCTGTTTCTGTTTCCTCCCAGATAATACTTACGGGTTTTTGTTAAGTAAGTTTTAAGGACCATCTTAAGTCATGTAACCATTTTTCTAAATCTATGTCCTTCGGTAAAAAGTAGTGAAAAGGAGACTTCAGTTTAATTGAACAAGCATTTACTAAGCACTAGGATGTGCCTAGGGCTCTGCTGTGGTAAGGTTTGCAAAGGAAGTAACACATTCTTTTGCTTCAGGCCCGTGGCAAACAATATGCACACATGAAATAACCTGTGTAAAAGGCTACAGCAATAAATAAGCAAGCTCAAGATAGTGTTCACTAGACATTTTGAAAACTACAGTGCTTATTTCATTTAAAAGCATTAAGTCTTTGATATGTTTTAGTGTAGATTCAGTAGTAGCTCTTGCCTCAACCTTTGATGGGACTTTTCTGGGGCCAAATAATGACGAGTCTTGCAATTTCCTTCCCTCCGTTTCCTCACCTGTTCAAATTCCTCATTACCTAGGTCAAATTCCACCTTGTGTGTGGCCATCAGAGGCAGTATCGACTGTAGTCAGGCAGCCTCTGTCAGAGGCCCAATCCGACAGCTGCTTGACCTTGGACGAGTTGCTTAACCTATCAATCAATGTCTCATTTTGCTTAGCCATAAAATGGAAGTGCTAATAATAACTACCTGATGGGATTGTTGTGAGGATAAAAGAGTTAATATATGCATGGCACAGAATAAACATTATGTAAATATTTGTTTTTCTCATACTCCATTATGGCTGTTACTAACAATAAACTTAAACATTCTATTAAGTCATCTATTTGAAACTAAAGATTTCTTGGAATTTTCTGGGTTATTTTTTACCCTGCTCTATAATATCTGTTTTAACATAAGAATAGTATCTACCTTCCTTCCCCGATTTTTGGAGTGAATTGATGTTACCAGAAAATATGCATTTATCATCCAGTGACTTTGCAGATCTCCGGTCAGCTTTTATTCTTCCTCTTTATTTTGTCTGTTAAATATTTATTCACTATGCCTTGTTGCCGACTAGGGTCTATGTGTGTGCCCTCCACTAGCTTATAAATTCTTCTCAAAGAGGTGACAGCTATGACAATTACTGAACACTTAAAATCACCCATCTTGTCATCACTAGAAAATTTATGCTTCCACAAATAGTAAGGCAGACATTTTACTACCGTAAATCAAATATAAAACGTGATTGGACCTGCCATCCAATATGAGTTCTACTCTTAAAAATCTACCAAATACTTAGTTGTTCTCAAGGTTTCCCATAACCAACTTAAACACTGAAGAAGAATGTGTTCATTTAACAAGACGATCCTTGTAGCTAGCAGTAACCTAGGCCCGGGGAAGAAGTTGTAAGAAGTGGCAGTGCATGGGAATTAATAGTGTCCACTCCACATTCACATGGACCTGGGTTCAAATCTCAGGGCTGCTACTTACTTCCTACGTAATCTTGAGCCAATTACTTATCTGTTTCCTCATCAGTTTGATGGGGGAAAATAGTAGGGTTTCTAAGAGAATGAAATAAAATATGTAGTGTTAGCACAGTACTTGGCATTCATTAAATGGTCAATAAATATATATTATTAACAGCTATTTTAGGAGAAGAGGGCGGGGCAGTTACTCAATGGGCTTGAATTTTAACTGCCACATTGGGACAGAAAAGGAGGCCTTAAGACTCAGTCAAGGAACCTGAACGGGGCATTGGAACTTAGAGCTCCACCTATAACCCTTGCAGATCTCTGTTCTCAAAAGGAATGGATTTGAGGGGAGGGGGCATCTGCCCAGTAGCAAAGGAGTAAGAAGTTTTTCTGTCTCTGCCTTCACTTTCTTGAAGAGAGGGGGCTTCCCGGAGAAGTTGTGACCATGAGTACATTAACCCTGAGGTTTGGCGGGTTCATAGAAATGCTTTCCTCAGCTGAGAGTTAACATAGAAATCGACCCTGGCTTGTAACACAACCTTCGCCCCATAACCCCCCATTAGTCAGCTTCCTCCTGGCACTGCTTTCTTTGCTATGTGTCTCTGAATCTATGCATCATCTCTAGCTACTTCCTTAGCCCTCTTACACTTCTACTGCCCCCGCCTAAAAACCACAGAACTGATCAGCCTAACCACTCTCTCTGCTCTCGCCCAGCTGCCATCTACTGTTGAAGAAAATCACAACAACGCAGATTGGTAACTCTACACAAGCAGTGTCCATCAGTCTCAGGTGGACCCTCAGTGCTGGTCAGACATCCTCCTTCACAGAGCTCCCGGGACCACAGGCTCCAAAGCTGCACCAGCCCTTGATCCCTGGCCTCCAGTCCCCTTCCCATCTCTGGCTCAGCAGCCTCACCTGGACCGTAAGCAAAGAGAGGTTACCAGATGTTAGTCGGAAACCAGTATCCCCCTTCTTATCTCAGTAGAGGAATGTCTCTATCTGCTGCTCAAGGGTAGTCTTTCTGCCTACACCTGCTTTGTCGCCCTGTTCCACTTCATCAGGGAGCATGTCTGTCTAACCAACCTACCTATGGACTCATTCGTCTCACTGGGTAGGGCATCCTTATAAAACTCCAGTCCCCTTTACTACCATGTGAACAGCTCTTTAGACTCCCAGGAAAAAACCATAACAATTATCTACCTGTAGTATGCAAAGAGGGCAAACAAATGATTTAAAAAAAACAAAACCAACCCACCAAAGTATCCTATCAGGTACTAAAGAAGTATAGAGTAATTGCTAAACATATGCAAAATATAGGGTAAGATATTTAAGGATTTTTTAAAAAAAGAATCACTATGTCCTTTCTCATCAAATAATCTATTAAATTATCTTTAAGTAAACAACTACTAAAATGAAGCTTATATAAAGGGATCTTTCCAAAACTATAGCTGCTAATAAGAGTTAGATTTATAACTAACTAAATTCACTCTGCGGTTTGTATTTTTTGATGGGGAGGGAGGGTTTTTGAAGAATCTGATGAAAGCTAGGAATCCCCTCCTCAGAAAAATACACAGCTACTACCACTAAGTTATAAATGTTATTTCAGGGGGCTTACAGATCCTTTATAGCTTATTTTTTCCCCACCCAGGTAAAAATTCTGATGAGTCCCCAAAAATCATATTTTATTCTTGTCAAATAGGCAACTGCTGTTTTCTGTTCCTACAACAAAATATCTAAATATTTATGACATCAATTCTTATCCTGATAGTTGACATACGGTGACAGACAGATTTGTATCTCTAGCACACAAAGTTAACAGAAAGACAGGAAGGGAGATAGGTGTAAAAATAAACACACCCTTTTCGTACTTAGTCATTGTATTTTGATGGGGTTTGGGGAAAAGAAAAATATTCCAGAGAGGGCGGTTTAATGCTGGCTTAGGAATTCTAAGAAAAAGATAAACCTACAGAAAAAGAAAAGTTATCCCAGAGGAGGATAACTTCTAATGCTTTGGAAGACTTCTGGTAGAACATGATTTTTCCCCAAAGGTGTTTTATTTCAGTGGCAGATATTCCCCACGAAAACATACATGACAAAAAGAGACACCATTAAATATAGCCTAGTGCAGTCCAGTATCCGTGCATTCGGTTTCCTCGCACTCAAAGTGTCTTCCTGGCAAGTCCATCAGACATCATAAGTAGGCTGAGAGAGATTCAATAGATTCTGACTACTAAATTAAAGTTTTGTTCAATTTTCATTATACCAAAAACAGTAATTCTGAAATAACCATGTTTGCTTCAAGTTAAAATTTATTCACCTTTTCCCCCCCTCTTCGGAACATTATTACTTATGTAATAGAAAAGGAAAGAGAGGAAAAAGGGAAGGGATAAGATTTGTACTCCTACACCTCCTTCAGTTTTATGATAAAGCATGATCTATTCTGACTTTTTAGCTTTCCTTGGATGACAGAAGAAAAAACAAACAAACAGACAGACAGACAGACAAAAACCCCCAGAAAGGTTAGGAGGATGCAGAATAAGCTGTGGGGTATTCTGGATGTCCTCATAATGGGAGGAGCAAACGGAAGCTCCAGCAAAGGCTATACAAAATACGTGGTTTTATACAAAGTGTTATACAAGTACCTGGAGGCTTTAGTTATTGGACTGGCCAAAAAGTCCATTTAGTTTTTTCTGTAAAGTAAAAGACACATTTTTAATTTTCACCAATAACTTTATCGATTTGGATATTTTGAGGATGTCGGCTCTGTCCTGCGTAGTGTAACGCTGATTGTTCTCAGTTAATGTTTTGATTTGATTGCTATCAACTTCAACTGGTCTACCTGACCACGGACCATCGTCCAGCCAGAAATCTCCTGCACGAAACTTTGCAAACCACTTTTGATGTGTTCGATTAGTCACAGCACCTTCTCTCTACGCTGCACAAATCTTTGTTTTTTTTTGCATTTCAGTTGCCTTTTAACCTTTCTTGAAATAATGAAGCATAAGATGCCAAAAATACTGCATATTTTCTTCCATCTTCAATATTAAAATGGCTACACAAAAATTCACCAATTTTGATAAATTTTTTTAAACACACACTGATATGACCGCTGTCACAGTATAATCTAAAATAATTATTTAGAATGAAGTTTAAGACAACTAAGTGCTACTAGAGACATCTTATAAAAAAAAAAACAACCCAGAAAACAAAAACATTATGGATTTTTGGCCAACCCAATATAAGATAGATGTTCTTAGAATACCTGTTTCCTCAGCCTAGTTAAGTGTTCCTGGAGCAGAGCTTCCGTTTATTAGTTTTTTGCACACATAGGTATAATCTTTGAGGCTTTCAGGGAACACAAAGGTCAAAGCCATGCTAAGTTCACTAGGGAATCCCTCGGTTTCACCTGGACATATAAGGAAGAAAGTACAAAAAGCCTGCAGGCACCAAAATTCACAAACGTATAACCACCCAAGAGGCCACTTGCCTGAAACAGGAATTACCCCCTGAATGAAATACTTAAAAAATTAAAAAAAAAAATTTAGGTGAATTTGAGATAGATGTTTCTCTGGCTGGTGACAATATGAGCTTTGGTGGATACAGGACCTAGTAGATCAATTTTGAAACTGAAGTTCAAATGTAAGACTAATAAGACACACGTTCTTTTCTCTCTTTAGTCACAAAACATTTACAATATGATTAAGATAAGTAAGTCACACGACATTGCTTCTAATTTTGGCTGTTTACAGTAGTTACCCAATGCTAGAGACATAACTCTAACTGGCGTGGCAAAAATCTCCATAACAAAATTGTAAAAAACTGTTGGAGCAAAAGGAACCTAGTGATTACCTGTAAATTGCTGAAGAAAATAAAGGCTGGTGACTGACTTTGGATTAAGAAGTCGCAAATGGGTATAAATAAAGTCTTTTCCAGGAAACGAAATTTCATAATTTTCTAATTAGCATAGTGTCTACAAACTTCCACTCCTCTTTTCATCCAAGTTGACCTTGAGGGAAGAAATTATGTCATTTACTTGATATGAATCCTTTTAAGACCTGATTTAAAGAAAAAGTTTTCATTCTCCACAAATGAAAAAAGTAAGGGGTAATCTTTGGTGCTTAATGAGGTAAAAATAAGTCTGCTAGGTTTCAGTAAATTATATACATTTTCACAAATATAAGTGATATTCTTTCAAATATGCAGGAACAGCATTCTTTACCTTACAATAAAGTCAACATATTTTTAAATAAATTATTTAAAAATCTATGATATAAAAATTATTTTAGAACTTTTTTACCTTCAATCAAATTACAAAACCACAGCCACCTAATTCACTGGGTTTTCAAAATGCGGCTCACATAGAAAAAAAAGTAATTATTTAATCTGGTATTACTTTTCCAGAAAAAACAGGCTAAGTATTCTCATAAGAGAATTTAATAGATATGACAATTACAAAATATTGTCAATTCCTAAAATCTCCTAGGTACTGCCAATTAAAATGTCAAATGCCCAAATCTCAATGAAGGTGACTAAATTTTTCAATTACTGCTTTAGAATTCTTTCTAAAATGGAAGTTAAAAGGGAAAAATAATCATGATTTGTCAGTATTTTGATAGACACACACAGTTTCCTTTCTTTATGGCTCAGGGTGATGAAAAACAGGACGTCCTAAGGGATGGCAGGGAGGGCTGGTATAATGGCAAAAAGTTTCCATCTTGATATGTTAAAGAGCAGAATCTCAAAACTGTGACAATACCATTTAAGGAATCTCAAGTTATTATAAGTATCTGAATTTTAAAATGATGTTTCTTTTTCAGACATGATTTTTATTATTTATGGAAGTATAATTGACTAATGATGTATTTCTTTAAAGAATATTATAAATGAATTATTTCAAATGCATGAGAAACAAAAGTATTCCCTGGTTAAAGGGAATATAATTTCCCTCAAGAAAATGATTCCTAAATAAAGAAAAGCCTGTATTCATGTGAATCCTAAGGGCCCAAACTGGATTCTCTCCATAACAGTATCAAAACACAGACATATAACGTGTTTAATTTCTCAATACAAATATCATCCTTGTAGGGGCAACCTAAATCATATTGGAGCTTTTTAAAAAACTTTTTTTTAAAAAGATTTTTTTATTTAATTTATTTTTAGACAGAGGGGAAGGGAGGGAGAAAGAGGGAGAGAAACATCAATGCCTGGTTGCCTCTTGTGTGCCCCCTACTGGGGACCTGGCCCACAACCTAGGCATGTGCCCCGGCAAGGGAATCAAACCTGCGACCCTTTGGTTCGCAGACGGATGCTCAATCCACTGAGCTACACCAGCCGGGGCAGGAGCCTTTAAAAAAAAAAATAAATAAATTGAAAATGGCTAGACTATCAGTTATTCTTCCTCAAATAACTAAAAAATTGCTATGACTAACTTCCAGGGAGAAAACAATTTATTCTCTTTCTTATCCAACTAAAACGTTGTCAACGCATAGCCATTTGGTTTTATGTACAAATAAAAACCAAATCTATTTTAGCCAACATAACATGCACGCGTCTCTCATGGAACGTGCAACACTGAGTAACTACCCACCTCCCCAGTGCTGTCGTTGGTCCTTTAACACTCCACACAGTGCCAAGAGTGTGCCCAGTCTATAAAGACTGGGTTTTACAGAGGAAGTCTGTTTACCGAGGTAGTTTAAGATTTCTTTACACCGTAAAGGTTGGGGAGGAGGAATGTTTTTCTATTAAATTACACTGAAGACTAATATAGGTCTTCAGATGAAATTTGACATTAAATATGTAAAGTAGTGCAGCTAAAGTAATGTTCAGGAAAGTTTATTAGAGTACAGAGACCAAATAAGAACCATAAATGGTCCCTATTGATCCCCCTTGAGGTCAGTTAGCGGCAGGGTTGCCTTTCTAACACGGGTATCCTTCAGTTCTAACAGCTCTGAAAAGGAGAAGTTTCCATGCAAATCACCACTTCTGGTGCAGAAACAACTTAATGCACATATCTTGCTAATATGTCAGTAGCTTTCTATAAAAACTGCTGTATTTCCTTTTAAATGTACCTTAAACCACCGTACACATGTAACTCTTTTGCTACTACTCAGGTGCCCAAAGTTTTACAGCCAAAAGCCATATCTTCTTCTTTTTAAAATTTTGCTCAAGGTTTTATCTTTTTCTGATAAGGAACACCATCATGTAGAAAAGTACATTTATAAAACTCTCAGCCATACCTGAACTTGATTCAGAAAATAAGTTTACAACAGCAGGTACTCTACCTGTTTACAATAAAGTTCAGTCTTCCTGTAGGTCCTTAACTTCTACTTAATAGTGACAGATACAGTAGCCGAAGGTCTTGATACATTGTTGACATACACATGTAAATGAATGTAACAATGACACCGCAGGAAATGACTGAGCACGCTATCATCTTATGACCCTCACTAAACAGGCACTGGACACCTGTTTATTCTCCTTTGTTAACATAGTCAACACCAAGAGGAAGAGACTTCTTGGAACCTTCTTCCTGTACAGAAATTTTCAGATTGAATATGGCAGCACTTTAGGGAAAGGATTTTTAAATTTGCCGCAAAGAACTTACCCCAGACTTTCAGGGCAAGACATCTTAAGAATCACACAGTAATCTCAGAGATAATGTGCTGTCCAATGAGGTCCTAGCCATTACTGACATGCAGCTACTAAGCATCTAAAATGTGGCTAGTCTGAATTCAGATATATGGTAAGTTAAAATACACAGCAGATTTCATAGATTCAGTATGAAAGGATATAAAATTAGCTCATTATTACCTTTTAAAATTGATTACATCTTAAATGATATATAGGATTAAATAAAATATATTGGTAAAAATTATTTCCACCAGTCCGCCCTCCCAACCCCCCCATTAATGTTACTAGAAAACTTTAAATTGCATGTGTGGTTTTCTATCATGACAGCAAACAAGAACTATCGATTGGCACTTCCCAATTATATACAATTCCCATTTAAAAGCCAGAAGAAAAAGCAGTATTTCCCCTTCTCTACCAATCTACATTGAGATAGTAATAAAAATAACTTAAGAAGGGTGTAAAAATAATCAGCAGGATCATTTAGCCCTGACACCATTTGAAAGGTAGATTACCTCAAAAAAGCAAAAATAGCACGGGATGTAAAAAACCACACCTCTTAAGAAAGTTAAGATGTTAATACACAAGCCAAGTTTTTCTAATAGGGTACATCTAAAAGCTGATTATAAGGTTCATCTTTAAAGTAAACAGGACTTTTTTTTTCATTTCCAGGTCTCAAAAACAATATGCTTAAGATTCTCTATTATTCAAACACCTTCAAACACAAACACATTATTAGCCCTGTAAAAATGGAAAGAATGATCATGACTTAATTCTCTTTTCCAAAACTGAAAGAAAATAACTATATCAGTTTCTCGAGGGCCCAGTAGGCTACCTTTGGTCCACAAATATTATGAAGTGAAAAAGCATTATTTTAAGTTTTGTGCAGTGGCACTATCGTAGCCAATGAGGCTTATACACGGCATGATTATTGTTAAATGAAGAAAAAAAAAGCATATTTTAAAGAAAGTATTTTTTAAAGTGAGAAATTCAACAATACAGTCCTACAAGTGAATTAGGTCTTCCTTTACCAGAAGACATCATTCTGCTTTGATTTATAAATATTTAGGCCTCCAGGGCTCTGGGGGTCAAAATCAATATGTTTCTGAATCTATGAAAACACTTTTTAAGGGGAGAGAGAAGACAGTTCAGGAAAGGATGGTATTCAGGTATTCAGAGGATGCAGAAGTTACTACCAGAAAATTGTCCGTGGGGATACTGTCCATAAAAATAATTAAGGAAATTAAGATCCATGAGTCCCCAGGGCTTCCACAACAGTTGGTTAGATACTCTCCATGGTGTCCTAAGAAATTTATAGTCCAAAAAAGGCCATAGTTGACTGTCAATTATTTATCCATTTGATATTTATCAGCTGAGTATAATCTTCAGACTTCTATTTGCTAGATGACACATTCCTTAAATACCTTTTCCGTGTGCATTTAAATGCCAACCTCAATTAGACTCCCAACAGAGTAAGCAGAAAGGATTGCACAGATTTTAAAATAGGGAGTAGCTTGGCTGCATTTCCTTCCTTGGTGGACAGGGTAATGGGTAAAGCTCTGAGTATAATCCTTAAACACTGAAATCACTTGCAAAGAACTGAGTCCTCTAACATTACCCAGTGGGTAAAAAGACTGCCAAATTTTCCATTAGAGCATCCTATTTTTAGTGTTTGGAACTGGTCTTTTAAATTGCATTCCACAGTACAATATGTTTGACTAAGTTTACACAGGGAACAAAATAAGCATCCTAAGGTCACAATCTTTTTAAGCTTAGAAAGGAATTTTAAGCTTTTAAATCTCATTTTTTTCCAAATCTTCACTTTAAATCTTTTCAACACGTAAATTAAAAATTAAGGAAATATTGACCCAGAGAGAGGAAGGGAGGGGAGACACCAGGTGGTTCTTGGCAACCAAAGTGCTGGGAGGGGGAACAGGTATGCAGGAAACCAGAAACCGTGCGCCAGGGTGGAGAGCCAGCCGGGCTGTGGGCTGCAGGATGGAAGGAACGGAGGCACGGGGGAAAGCTGCAGGCTCCTGGGGGAGCCTGGGGAAGGACGACTTCTGGCGTTCGTTCCCTAGGGAGGGAGAAATTGGCGCGATGCGCAGGAACAGACCACACAGGCGAAAGAGAAGAGAAGAAAACAAGGGAGCGGAGAGGGGGCGGAGGTGGGGAAACTGGGCTACACCTCACCCAGAGGGCAGAGGCAGCGCAGCTGGAGGAAAGCGCAAGGGGAGGAGCGAGGGGTTCCAAGAGGCTTTGCACCCCGGCCGTAAGCCGGTCGGTTCCCTGCATCCCGCTCTCCCTCTCCTCACCTGGGAACTGGAGGCGAAAGGGGGGCTACCGCTGGGCGCCGGGGCTGTCTGCAGCCCTACTTGCTGACATGGCGGCCGACGAGCTGTCACAGATCTTGCTCGGGTCTCCCGCCGCTCGGGTAGAGGAGACACCTCTGCCTTGTCGCCCCGCCTCCCTCTGCGCACCCCTCCCGGCTGGGCGGCCGGTGACCGTGGAGCATAGAGCGCAAGCGGCTAGAGAGGAAGCCCAGAGGGCAGACAACCATAGAGTACACAGCCTGGATGGTCCGTCTTCTCGTCAGTCCACTCACAGTCCTCCCGTGTCAGCACCTGACCGGAAACGGAAGTGAGGGGAAAAAGCAAGTGGGCGGGGTTGTTCGCATGCGTCTTCTGCGGTGTTTGCCTCCCCTCCCCCGTCCTACTCAGGTGGTGGGGAGATGTTGCACGTGGTGTTCCCTTTTAGGCGCTTGCCGACGTTTTGACACTCGATGACATTGGGACAGACCCTAGAGGGTAAGGATGTGGGTCCCAGTGATCGGGCTCCCTCCGCGGCTGACGCTGTCAGCCTCTTCCCGTGCTGGTCGCTTTTGCATTTGGATGTGCGGAGCGGCGAGGTGGAAGGATGTCCCGGCGAGGAACCGCCGTGGTTTGTCTGACTTCCAGACGCAGCTGTTGCCGGGTCAGGATTTCAGAGAATTGCCCTCGCGGGTGTCCAAGTGCGGCTTAGAGTCCAAGCGTTACCTAACCAGTCCGAGACTGGCTAAGACAGTGGTGCAGTTCCTGCTGAAAGAAGACGACCGCTGCAAGCTCATCCTGGAATGCAATCCAGGTGAGTCCGTCGTGGACTGCATTTTCTTGAATGCCCATCACATCTGCAAGCTTCTAATGACCACACGTAGGTTGCTGTATAAGACATGGCCCCTTCCTTTAGGCAGCCTATATGGTCAGCATTTATCAGGATATAACAAAATATTTCTGTAGCAGTTTGCACTTCACACGAAATTGATAGATATACTCTTCTTTTCCACCGTCTCCCCAGGATAGATGCAACCCATCCCTGAAAAAAGAACTTACTTTACCTTTCCGTGAATCTCCTTAAACCATTAGCAGGATGTCAGATTTATAGACTTCTTAAAAAATAACTTTTTAAAGCACTATTTCCTGGCTTGAGGAGTCATTTCTTTTTAGGATAGTCCATGATTAAATGGTAGGCTGGAGGCAGCATTTTTTGTTTGCTTTTTTTTTTTCCTTGAGAGGTAGTGAAACGTGACCAGAGCACAAGTTTTAGTCTTTGACAGAATGGATTCAAAGCCAAGCAGTACCACTGAACTGGTTGTGAAGTTGGAGTCCAATGACTATCTAATGCCCAGTTTCTTTATGTATAAATAAGGAATGTAATGTCTACTTTTGGGATGTTACAGCCTTCGCTGGTGTGTCTCAGTTGGCTGGAGCATCGTCCTGTAAAACCTAAAGGTTGCCTGTTCATTCCTGGGTCAGGGGCACATACCTTTGTTGCGGTTCTGTCCCCAGTTGGAGCACTTACTGGAGGCAACCAGTTGATGTTTCTCTCTCACATTAATATTTCTTTCCCCCTTTCTAAAGGCAATGAAGAAAATGTCTTCGGGTGAGGTTTAAAATTTTTTTAAAAATTAAAATCAGAAAATTCATGTAGAATGACTAACTTCTTTGATATTGAAAGAAATTGTTGTTTCTTTTGTAAATAATCTTTTCGTTCTGTTAACATACTAGGTCCTGGAATCCTGACTCAAGCATTACTTCAAGGAGGTGCCAGAGTGATTGCCCTTGAAAGTGACAAAACTTTTATTCCACATTTGGAGGTATACATATATATATGTTTAATAATTATTTGTTGATTGATTTGAGAGAGAGAGAGAGAGAAACATCCATTTGTTGTTTCACTTACTGATGCATTCATTGGTTGGCTCTTGTATGTGCCCTGATGGGGATCGAACCTGCAACCTTGATGTATTGGCACGACGCTTTAACCAACTGAGCTATGCCAGGGCTCTGGAGGTATAGTTTTAGTTTCTAAAAATAACTTACTGTTCCATCAGTTTCCATAGCAATGCCTTAGGGAAGTAAACTTAAACACACAATTTATTTTTGTAGAATCACTTTTAGCGGCCATGTCTTAAATACCTTGTCATCCCCAGTGTCTAGAACGTACTATCAATGACTGTTGAATTTCCAAAAGATTGGAGTTCTGAGACGTGTTTTCTGCTTCTAGCTCTGCTACAGACTAGTTGAGTGACTTTGAACAAAGTGTATAACTGGTATTTCTAGGTTTGTTTCCTCCTCTTAATAGGCTATGTTGTCACCCTGCTTTCTGTAAGCTTAGAATCCAATTTGAGTGCTAAGCTCAAATTAATGGACTGTATTAACTCTGGATTTAGGGATACAGGGACAATAAAGATTTGTTATGGTCAGATACAATTGCATGGAGTGCAGGTATTATTCAAATGGATTTTTCAGTGAATTCTGCTTTACAGCAGGCAAGATCAACTAACAGTAAAGTAGAAAATCCTTATGTCAGTGTTAGCTTCTGTTTCTTTCTCTCTCCCCTTTATAAATCTCTACATTCAGTTTAGGAGACTTACAGTTTTCTATGACAACTTCCTGAAATCATATAAAACGTAAAATTGCAGGATGACAGCAAAAAATTATGATAGGGTCTACAAAATCCAGCTGTTTGTTTCTTACTAATACAACTATGTGCATTGGATGGTTCTTATTCTGTAATGGACTGCTTTGAAAATAATTCAGGGTTTTAGCCAAGTTATTTAATTGATTAAAAATCTGGAATTTCAGAAACATGAAGAGAAAAATAATACAAAATTGTTCAAAGATTCAACATCATGAAACAATTTAGTACACAGAGCAATCTGTAATTTCAACTTGGAAATTAAAAACAGGATAGCTTTTATCTTGATTATTTTTAAAAAGGCCTACTAGCTTTTGCTCCAGTTAAGTAGTTTTTATTTTTTTCTAACTCCCCAGTCCTTTCTACACCCCAGCACTAACTTGAACTAAGCCCCTAGTACTGTTCTTTCACTTATTAACCACTGTTAAGGTGAAGCGAAAAAGCACTGCAATACAGTTTTGTGGGAATTCATGTATTTGCCAGAATAAAAGAGAAGAAACCATTTAAATGAACCTTTGCGCAGTGGTGCTCTTAGCAGACGATGATTGTAGCCTCTCCAAGGGTCTCTAGTGTGCTTCTGAAATCTGAAAAGACTTTAAAGGATGATGCTTGACTCTGGATTTTTACCTAATTTTAAACTTCTTCCCTTCCCATTTCCCTGATAAAATTCTTGGGAGTCTACATGAACAGTTTCGAGTAGGAATGATTTGCTTTCCTCTCTGGGTGTCTAGAGGTACACATGCTACAGATTATGTTCCATAATAATAAATCATGGTATGTCCCATTTGACGTGTGAAAACTACTATTGTGCCACCACCCACTTAGCTGTGAATGTTCAGTTGAAGAGACATCAGCTTTTGTGGTGGACTGCCTTTTTCAGCAGGGATAGAGCATAGCCTTTTCAAATCATGCTGAATCTCAGCCCAAGAGCCTACCACCTTTAAGACCCTTGGGCAAGTAAGTAAAACTGCCTGGGTCTTGGTTTTCCCATATATAAAATAGCTACATTAATTCCCACCTATAAAGGATCTTGATGCAATTTAAATAAGATAAACTGAAGTGCCTGACATAATGACTAGTAGAAATCAAAGGTTGCTTGTCTTTCCTCTGTCCTTTTTACTTCCTAATTTTGAATCCTAAGTGCAATCAAGTGGAGTTCTAAAATGTGATTTCACTATTATATGAATTGAATTATTTTAGTTTTGGCTGTTATTGTGTTTGAATTATTGAATGGTAAATGGCATGTGCTAAACCAAAAATGTATAAAGTCATAAAGTATACATGCTTTTTACATTCCCATCAAACCAAAATTCATTAACTTTCCTCAGTTAGAAAGATTAAAATACAACTCGAGTAGTTCGTGAGATTATTTTGTTGCTATACATTTAGAGTAATTTGTAAGAGTGTAAACGGTTTTTAAGGTATGCATTAGATGAATGCTCTTTTCTTTAGCTTTCGTAACACCATATTCTCCTGGTTTTCTTTCTTTTTGGTTTACTCTCGGCTTCTTGGCATGAGACTCTGAAGTTACTCCGTCCTCAGGTGTAGTCCTGTGTACTTGTCCCTAGAGCTCTCCTCTGCAGTCCTGGCTTAATTGCCCTCAGCAAGCCCCATCCTCACAGATTTGTATCTTCAGCCTGGATCTCCCTCCTGACCTCCCCACTGAGTCTACAGCTCCTTGCCTGGCACCTCCCCCTGGATCACCTTACAAGCATTTCAAAATTAACGAGGCCAAAAATACGTGATTTCCACCCCCAGCTTGTTCCTTCCACTAGTCTTTTTCCGTGGTCCTCTTGAAAGTGATTGTTGAAATGTTGTAGATTTAGAAATTGAATAATATTTTATAGTTTGAACTTACATACTTAAGAAAAATTAGATTTTTAATTTTTAACTTTAAATTGCAAATTTTGTTGAAACCTTGATAAATACCAATAGTAGTTTCTGTGCATGGGAACCTAAATGTGCACATCAAAGCATATTGCCCTCTTTTAATTGATTTCTTGGAACTTCAAATTAAGTTTATGGAAATCTGTAGCTAATGCGTGCTCTCACTAAGTTCTCCAGCACTACTGCGGGGTGAGCAAGTCAGGGCCGTAAAAAGACGGAGGCATGTCGGACCTCTTCCGGTGGACCCGGCCTTTCTTCTAGATTTGTTTCTGTCTTTAGAAAAAGCAAATGAAAAATCAAGTGGAAAATGGACAGTGACCTGCACCATGAGCTAAAATTCATTAGGTGAAGGACTAACTAAACTCTTCAAGAAAAAAAGGAATGTTCTCTTGAGTCATCTGCCTTCCACTTGAAGATTTTTCTTGCTGTTGTCGACTGTGAGACATGCTTCCATGACTAGCAGACGGATCACAGCTCTCTGAGCCCAGATATGTTCCCAGAATCTATGCCCAGTGCCCCAGGCAGCCACTACTAAGGAATTTGAGATTAGCGGGAAGGAGCTTTTGGAACAGCTGATGATGCCATGGAGAATAAAGAAAGTGTGAGGATAAGGAAGATTTGTTGAAGGTGTTTTGTTTTTTTGGGCTTTTTCTTGTTAAGATAGTTGTACTTTCAGGATTTTTCAGGTGTTAATTGATTTGTAGTAACTCTTAAATTTTAGGGTATATTAGTAATGTTTTCACATCTTTATTGAGGTGGTAATATTTATGCTAAGAATTATTTTTTGAAGTAGATCTTTGAATTGTTACAAACACTTATCATAACACTGAAATTTCTTAACATTTTATTTCTGTTTCTCATTAGTCCCTAGGAAAAAAACTGGGTGGAAAACTACACGTGGTCCACTGTGACTTCTTTAAACTGGACCCTAGAAGTTTTGGGGTAGTAAAACCTACTGTGGATTCACGAGTGCTGCTTCGGGATTTGGAAATAGAAACTCTTCCTTGGTCCAAAGGTAATTTTTGTCATTCACTAAAGGAAATACTGTATAATTTGCCAGCTTTCTTTAGCAGCGTATCAGTGGTTTGTTGATGAGATTTGTGTTCAGTTTATATCATATAATTTATTGTCCAATGCTCTTAAGTTGAAGAGCACTTTGCACTCACACCTAGACACAAATAATCCAAGCAGCTGTCCTGAGGCCAAGTTTTATGTCAAGGAAGCATGTGGAGGCTTAGTTTTAATTGAAGTAAAAGTAATATGGTTTGTTACCCTAGTTTGACTCAATAAAATATGATCACGGGAGAAAGTATAAAACATTTACTCAAATATTTTTGCTTGTATTCTTAACAGGTATCCCTTTAAAAGTAGTTGGAATTTTCCCAGCTAAAAATGAGAAAAAGATGATTTGGAAATTTTTACATGACATATATTCCTGTACTTCTCTGTATAGATATGGACGAGTAGAACTAAATTTTTTTATTAAGGAAACGGACTGCCAGGTGGGTTATTAATAAGCACTTGACTAGTATTTTGTCTTGAAAGAGTTCTGTGATTTTTCTCTAGTCTTAATCTGCATGATTTTAATTTGCGCTCATGACATAAAATGTACCATTTTAACTATTTAAGTGTACAGTCCAGTGGCATTAAGTGTATTTATTAACATTGTGGTACAACTGTTACCACTATCTATGTCTTCTCAGAACTTATTCATCCTTCCATACTGGAACTCTGTACCCATTAAACAGTAACGCCATATTTTCCCCGCCCACGAGCCCCAACCATGGTTCTATATTTGGTTTCTGTGAATTGGACTATTCTAGGTACTTCATATAAGTAGAATTAAATAATGTTTCACTTTGTGTCTGACTTATTTCACTTAGCATAATGTCTTTAGGGTTCATTCAGGTTGGAATGTGTTGGAATTTTATTCGTTTTTAAGGCTGAATTTTATTCCATTGTACTATACGTTCACCACTTTTTGTTTACCCATTCATCTGTCAGTGGACACTTGGGTTGCTTCTACTTTTTGGGTAGTATGAATAATGGTGCTGTGAACATATTTGAGTCCCTGCTTTCAATTATTTTGTGTGTATATCCAAGAGTGAAATCGCTGGGTCATATGCTAATTCTATTTTTAATTTTTTGAGGAACTACCATACTGTTTTCCATGGTGGCTGCCCTATTTCATGTTCCCATCAGCAGTGCACAAGCATCCCAGCTCTGCATTTTCTCCAACACTTGTTGTTTTCGGTTTTGGTTTTTTTTTTATACTACCCATCTGAATGATTTAAAGTGGTATCTCATTGTGGTTTTGAATTTCTGTTTTCCTAAATGATTAGTGATGATGAGCATTTTTGTGTCTTCTTTGGAGGAATTAATTGTGTTGTCTATTTTTTGTTGTTGAGATTTAGTTCTATAATTGCAGTGTTAATCCCTTCCCAGGTATGCGATTGGCAAACATTTTCTCCCCTTTTATAGGTTGCCTTTTTACATTGTTATGGTATCCTTTGAGTCCTGAAGTTTTTAATTTTGATGATGTCCATTTTGTCTTTTTTTTGTTGTTGCCTGCCTTTGTGTCATCTCAGAAATCATTGCCAAATCCAATGTCATGAAGCTTTTCCCCTGTGTTTCCTTCTAAGAGTTTTATAGTTTTAGCTCTTATGTTCAGGTCTTTGACCCATTTTGAAATAAATTTTTTTTTTTTAAAGATTTTTTGATGGAGGGAGAGGGAGCGAGAGAGGGAGAGAGACATCAGTGTCAGTTGCCTCTCACACCCCCCCTACTGGGGACCTGGCCTGCAACCCAGGCATGTGCCCTGACTGGGAATCGAACCGGCGACCCTTTGGCTCACAGACCGGTGCTCAGTCCACTGAGCCACACCAGCCAGGGCTTTTCTTTTTATTTTTTAATTTAATCTTTATATTTTATATAGATATGTGTGTATATATATATATATGTATATATATGTATGTATTTTTTTTTAACCTTTTAATCCCCTTATACCCTCCTTCCCCAATGATTACTGTACTTTGTAGTAAGTTTTGAAATCAGGAATTGTGAGTCCTGTGATTGTGTTCTTTATAAAGATTATTTAGGCTCTTTGGTGTCTCTTGAGATTCCATGTAAATTTTAAGGTAAATTTTTAATTTCTGCAAAAACAAAACAAAACAAAAAAAACCTTTGGGATTTTGATAGGGATTGCATTCAATTGGTTGATCATTTGTGTAATATTGACATCTTAACAATATTAAGTCTTTTAGTCCATTAACACAGGATTTTAAAAATTTGTTTAATTTCTTTCAGCAATGTTTTGTAGTTTTTAGTGCAAGTAGAATTGTTTTCTTAACTTCTTTTTCAGATTGTTCATTGTTAGTGTATAAAAATACAACTGATTTTTGTGTGTTGATTTTGTATCCTGCAACTTTGCTGAATTTCTTCATCCTAACAGTTTTTTGTGTGCAATCTTTAGAGTTTTAGACTCTGCTTTTAATTCACTGATAAGGAAGGTCCTCCTGAAGACCTTGTTGTTGCTTTGAGAGTGATGTTTCTTTTCTGCCCAGAATGCCTCCTACCATTAACCTTTTAATCCAATAGAATAGGAGATGCTTATTTGTATAAACAGAGCTATAGGTTAGGATAGTGTGGGGCAAGAAGTGAAGGGACGCTACGTTCACCAAAACCCAAACAGTGAGTAAACAGTGACTCTCTGTGGAAGGAGAGCAGGGGGCTCAGAACCTTAAGCTGTACGTACAGTAAATACATGAAAGATGAAAGGAAGAGAAATAGCAAATGCTTGGTCAGGTTTCATCCTGCTGCTGGGAAAATGTTATAATGCTTCTCTTGCCATGGATCGTTCTGTGTGTTGTTTCTCTCTCTAAGGTGTCCTCTCATTCACTGGGGTAACCTCTTGTCTTTCAAGTGTCAGCCTAAATAGTTTTGAATAAAATTTAATAGACTACCAAGTACATATTTGTAATACACTTTGTCCCTCTCCACAGTGAGTACACATTTTTGTTTCATTTTTTCTTTATGAGGTTTTGCCCTGATGAGTTAGATATGGTTAAAGATCATTCGCAAATACATTCTCTTTCAAGTGTATGTGATGATATATTTCCATATGACAGTTTAAAAGGCCATTCTCTTCTTTGAAATGGTAACAGCTAAGATTTTGCATTGAATTTTAATTTTCTCTAATTTCTGTAGAATATTAAGATATTACTATTAAGGTTACATGTGGTTTCGTTTGATCGTAGTTTTGCATAACAACTACCTTCTGTTTTCCTCTTATTAGAAGATAATGGCAAGTCCTCAGAATCGAAACCTGTACCAAGCGTTGAGTGTGCTGTGGCAAGTGGCTTGTGAGATTAGGCTGCTGCACACGGTGAGTCCAACAGGGGACTGACTCGTTGTCAGAGGGGCAACATTTCAGTGACCAGGGAATGGAGGAAAATTCTAGATTAAATTGATCATTTTTCCCAACAGTGGAATACAGTAGGGCCAGGTAACTTTGCGCTGCTGTTTTTGTCACAAATATTTGTTTTTTCTCTGATTATAAAAATAATATATGTTCATTGTAAAAATGTCAGGCATAAAAAGAAAGAAAAGAATTAAAAAAAACCCCTACATTTCTGCCACCCAGAGGTCAACGCTGATGTTTGTGGCATATATTGTGTCTGCTATTTTTCCTATGATTGTTTTTCTCTATATAGTGAGGATTACATTATTTTTATCTTATGTTTTTCACTTAATAGCTAATGCTTAATTATAAATGTTTTTCCCTTGTCAGTGAGTATTTTAAGTTTTAAATGGCTATTTAATACTTTATTATAGATCATTCCCCCCTGTTTTTCTAGTTTATGTCCATAGGCAAAATCAGAGTTGTCCAATAGAAATATGGTATGAGCCACATATGTAATTTTACATTTTTTAGCAGCCACATTATAAAAATATAAAGAGACAGGTGAAATTAATTTTAGTATTTTATTTAACCTCAGACAGAATATTGTCCTTTTAGTGTATAATCAGTATTTTAAAATTAGTTATTACATAACTTACATTTTTGTGTGTGTACTAGGCCTTGGAAATCCAGGGTGTGTTTTACAACATCTCAGTTCAGACTAGACTCATTTCAAGTGTTCAACAGCCCTGGTGATTAGTGGCTACCATATTTAATAGCAGAGGGCTCGAGTGTGAGAAAAAAATGATAAATTCTATTTCTTTCATACCATAATTTGCATATGCTTTTATTTTAGTAGATAGAGTATTTGTCAAGTAGTTTTTATGTGGTATGTGTTCATATATTTTTGTGAGCCCTTGTTCTGCCAAGGATTTAGTGGTTTAATTTTTAAACTTTGCAGTATGTCTTCATGGAGCCCCCTCATTGCTTTTGTCCAGGACCACATTAAGCCCTTTAACGTGCATACTTAGAATGCTATCTCGTTTGATTTTAGCTTTGGTTTCCAATGTTTTTTTTCCTCCAGAACATCTGAGGTTCTAGGTTGCATCTCTGTTCCTTGTCTTTTCATATCTATCATGCCCTCATTTTCTTGTATTCCCAGAAATCTTCACATTTAGCTGTCACTGCCCTGACCCTGCTTTCTGTCTCTATATTATCACCTTGGTATGTAGTTCTTGGTTTCTGTAAAATTCTTTATCTCCCCGCACCGATCTTTCATTCTGTAAGTTTTTTGTGGTAGCCTCTTCTGTCTTTGTGGCTTTCTGCTAGTTTCTCCATCGAGGCCCCATGGGGACTAGTCTTCAGGATAGTTTTCTTTTTTTGTTCTGCAGTCTTTGTTTTCAGAGTCCCTGTGTTGAGTTTTGCCATTTATTAACCTCTAGAAAGGAGAGGTCTTTGTGAACCCAACATTTTAAACATTTGTCCATTAAATACCTACAACTGGAGGGTCAGTTGTGGAACTCAGTTCCTGGGGTCTTTCAGGTCTCCTCTCCTGTGGTTTTGGTAATGGGATAAGGTCTCCTTTGTGCCCAGTGCTATTAAATAGACCTGAGTGTGGGGTTAGGGGGAACTGTGATACCCACTGCACCCTGGTGCTGCTCCTGCTTTGCTTCTTCCGCTTGGTGACATTCTGGAACTGACAGCAGTTTTATGGATGAGCAGCAGTTGCATTTTTCACTCCGCTGCAGTTGCCACTGTAGTTAGTAATACATTACCATTTTGACAATACCCTTTCAAACTTAAGTCCAATATTGTACGTTTTAGTCTTACGTCTGTGTCAGATGCTGGCTTAACTCACTCTTATTTTGGAATCTAATCTGTGTGTATATATATTCTTATAATAAAAAAATTGTTTCACATGTAAATATACATACAGAAGTTAGATACAAAAGAGTAATGATTTTTTAAAACATTGACACAAGTATCTTTATTTGTGTATCTCCTTACATGTCCCAACGTATTCAAATGAGTTTGAATAATAGGCTTTTCCACTAGGTTAGGATAAAAATACCCTTGGTATTGATCTGATCACCCCTAAACTGATTGTGATCTAATATTGAAATATTGGTTATTAAAAATTATAACTTGAGAACCTATTTGTGTAATTATATTAAGGCTAACTTTCTTTTATCTAAGTAACAGAGTTATCAGTATTGGGGTAGACCTCTGATTTTCCTTTTCTTTATCCAAAAAAAAAAAGAGGGTGAGATAAATGATTTAACTATTACATGTTTTTCTTTAAACCGATTAAATTGGTGACTAGGCTTTGTTCTGTTGTTTAGGCAAGACATTTTTTAAAGGCACCAATAATTTGGGGCACTTTGACTAAAGAGAACTAAAAGAAACATTTTTGTTTAACCTGCTTCTAGGAACCTTGGTCATCATTCGATAAATACACCCGAGGAGGGCAACTGGAAAAGCCAGAGTTTAGGGTAAGAACGAATCAATACCTTTCTGCCTTTTCTGCTGAGTGGAACATCCTCTGTTTTCTTTAAGATTATCTGATATTCTGTATTTATTTAAATTTGGAATATCTGGAAATGTTCTTTAAAGATATCTTACTGCTTTTAATAAATTCAAATTATTTTGGAAGAGAATTGTATTTTCCAGGTATTTATTCAGAGGAACAGAGTAATAGACTTAAACACAGTCTGACTTCCATTTTTCTCCCTCTTGAAATGAAGATCCATCCCAAATTTGGAAAATGTAATCATTTTACTATTCCTCTAAGTTGGTAAACTAAAAACAAAATTTTATACCTTATTAGTCAGAAATTTGTAATATCACTACTCATAATGGTTGAATTTACCACAAGGTACATAGGTTTATCTGTTTCTTACCCAGGAGGTTGGGCTTTTATTTTTATTTGTTTTTTCCCCTTTTCTAGAGAACCAAAGAGATGATATTATAAAGCAATCCACCATTTAATTTATATCAGGGTACTTGTAGTGAAATTGTGATAAAGTAGCTAAAGTTTCAAAACCACTTTTTGAACTCCATTTTGAAAAAGTTCCACGTTAGGATTCAACGCTATGGATGCCGTAATCCCAGCATACCAACTCAGCCTGAAGTTCCATTTGCTTCTTTACTTTCTCACTCTTGCCACTAAAGGAAAAAAAGGAAATTATCCATGTAGAAAGGGTCTGATTTTAGAGTGATCAGTCATTGTTGTGATCATTGTGATTTTAGTTCTGTTTCACTTTTCATAAGCATAATCTAATAGGAGTTACACATTTGTCTGGATACCATTAGGAACTTATCCAGAAGTCCCCAAAACGAACAACTCTGTATGTAAGACATGTTCTTATTTTTCTTAATGACAAGAACAAAAGCTAAAAAGCTTTTTATCCAGCTTAAATATATAAACTTTTAGGAATAAAGATCAAATAACCAAAATCATGTTTCATGAGAGAATTTTATTCAGTTATTTCACATGATATCAGTGTGTTAATAATTGCTACGGAAGCACTTTGATACATTTAGCAGTTTTTTTAGAGCACATCACCTTCATCCCTACCCGAGTTTGAGATTTCACACTCTTTGGAAGCCATGTTTTTATGCTGTCACTGGAACTTTTTTCCCAGGTTACAAATAACTCGTTTAACATTAGGAAAGTTTTTCTTCCCTATATATCAAGTAAGTATGCATCTTTAACTCTGAAGCTATTTACCAGGTTGTTTTTTAAAGTATCTTCAAAAACTTGTTAACAACATATAATACTTTGATTTGTGTTATCCTTGGTGTTAAACTGATAATTACTAGATATTTTTGAATTTCATTGCTGTCTGTTTTACCAACTCCTTGAGCTGTAGACGTCCAAAACTAGAAACTAGAATTGATTATCATTTTTTGGGGGGGGGGCTATTATGTTTTCCACAAATAGGATTTATATTTAAATACATATAAAATAATTATATTTGAAATATTGAATATATTTAAATATATATATAAAATAAAGCATATAAGTGATCACACCTAATGTGTGAGGTTAAAGAAACAAGGCTCCCCCTTTTCTGAGGAATAATTTTAGGGGAAAAACTCTCTTAAACTTACATCAAATCATATACAGTTTTCAGTTTAATCTGTGTAACATTGTATATTGGAGCAGGTTGGCAAACTTTTTCTGTAAAGGGCCAGTTGGTAAATATTTTATGCTTTCAGGCCACATACTGTCTCAATCATGTGTTCTTTGGTTTTTGCTTTTTTTTTTTTTAAAAACAAGGTTTTTGTTTTTTTAAAAAACAGTCCTTTACAAATGTGAAAACTTCTTAGCTCCAGACTACAAAAAGAGACAGGCCATGGACCATAGCTTGCTAAACCCCATATTAAAAAACATTACCCAATTAAAAATTATATGTCAAAGTATTTTTTTATTCTTAGGATCTGGTATTGTGCATTAAATATAGAAGATACTCATGTTAGTGTTATGTTTGGGATTTGATTTTACCCTATTTACATGGTAATAAGCTGTGACTCTTTATGGACGGTGGCCAGTGACACGGACTCCTGGATCAGACAAAGGATTTTATTTGCCTCCAAGCCCCCCAGAGTGGTATGGTGTGGCACAGTTAGATAGTGTACATTCAGAGGATATATGCTGCAGCTGGGGAACAACACAGAGCTGGGGAACCCACCCCTTTAGCAAACATTAAGCAAACCTACTTTTGGTCCCTGAGAAAGAGAGATGTCATCCCTCAAGGTGACCCACTGCAGACAACCCTGAGAAATGGTCCAGGTGAAGAGCTGTCAGGGCTTTGCATTCTTCGCACAGCCGATAAGAACATAAAGGGACATTCAAGGTCTCTGGTGATTGCCTTTTCCAACAGGTACCTTGAATGAGTAAGTGAACAATATCTTGCTTTGGCAATATTTTAGGACTAATACAATTTATTTTCCTTCCTTTCCAGGAATCATTAGAACAACAAAAACAACAAAACCTGTGTTTTATTCAATTTACTCCTCGTAGAAATTTATTTACACAAAATTTGACATCTGTTAACTATGATGTATTTTTTCACATGTTAAAGCAGTGTTTTTTGAAGCGCAATGCCAAGCTAATAGACCACTTACAGTAAGTAAAAAGAATAAAAGCAAGTATAAAAGTAGCAATTTAATGTGAAAATAATATTTTCATGTTAGAGATCCATTTTTTATATCTTGTATATTCTTGCTTAACAGTGAAGTACTGTGTTTTCATTCATCTATTTCTTCAAAATACTGGATTGGCCAAAAAGTGTGTATGGTTTTTACCATAAAATAAATGATTTTTCATTTTCATCTATAACTTTATTGATTTAGATATTTTGAGTATGTGGGCTCTCCCCTGCTATTGGCTTCTAGTGGGTTGAGGCCAGGGGTGCTGCTAAAAATCTTCCAACGCATCAGACAGCCCCACAGCAAACAATTGACCATAATGTCAATAGCACCAAGAAACTTCGCAAACCTCTTTTGACACGTTTGATCAGTCATAGCACCTTCTCCGTACACTGCACAAGTCTTTCCTTGTATTTCAGTTGCGTTTTTACCTTTCTTGAAGTAGTAAAGCATACACTGAAAGTGTTGCGTATTTTCTTTTGTCTTCAGTATTAAAATGGCTGCAAAAATATTCAATTTTGGTAAAGTTTTTTAAATGCATGCTGGTATGACAGCTGTCACAATACAATCTAACAAAATTGTTTCAAATGACATTGAAGACAACTAAGCCCTACTAGAGTCATCATACGGAAAATTTTTTGTCCAACCCAGTATTTCCTTTTGCCTGGTACACATTTTGAGAAAAGTACAATTATGTTTTCCATGTAATCTCAGCTTAATTTTTTTCCCCACCTTTGAAAAAACAAACAGGACGGCTATGCTTTGTTTTCGTCTTTGTCATCAGGTAGGCCCGGGACTAGCCTTCGTGAAGACCTAGCTGCTTGCCACTGGCTGGGAGGGAGGACGTTAGCGTCATTGGCGGCATAGCCACCATTTGCCTTGTCATTGTCTGTCCTTATTGGTTCTATTTCCTAACCAAAGTAGGGATGTATCATTATACCACCCTGCTTTTCCTGCCCTGGACCAAAACTTTTGTTTCTGTATACAGCTTTATAGAAATTATAGCTGTTAATACCTACTTTGTATCTGTGTGAGAATACTTTTTATAGGGCTGATATGTATAGTTTTGTGAGTTGCGCATTACGTGTTGTAATCAGCAGCCCTTAGTTATTCAAAGTATTGTCAGAGGATGAGCAAAATGTTAAAATAATCATTTAAATTAATTTGATTGTTGTTAAATATAGAACTGAATGAGCTGTTGGTTGAACAAAATTTATGGGAAAATAAATGTTAAATGTGGCAATAGACCAACAAAAATAACACACTATTTATTTTGTCCCTTTGTGGTAGTGATTGTTTTGAGAGAAATTATCAAGAATATAGGAAATTAAGGAATAAATTTGGTAAACTGTGGTACAAAATATAAAAAATTCCCTTTGAGATCTCTGTGAATTAAAACGTTTCCATCTGTGACTAGGATTCCATTCAAAATCAGAAAGTATTGGTAATGTTTTCTACCAAAATTTTTTTTTGTAGTTGCTTACTTGTTATTGTCAGAAGCTCCCTGATAGTTTCTTGTTAGGCTAATACATAAGATAGTTTTTGGCTTTATAATATATTCACCAGTAATTGTTACATAAAAATGTGAAAGATTATTCCCTCTTTGAAAACTGCCAGACAGCAGTTTCTGCTGTTTGAACTTACTGAACTTTTTTTACATGAACCTAAATGGAGTTCAGACTATTTTTGTAAAGAGAATTAAAAGATGAAAGAGGTAGACAAGACTTTTTAAAAGGGCAATGCTAAACTAGAGCTTTGTGTGGGAATTGGTTAGAATTTTGTGTGGGAATTGATTAGAACACGTTAAACCTATATCTACTCTTTTCATAACAGGTGAGCCATGAAACTTCAGGAATAAACATAGTTAAAGCTATGCGTTAGATATATATAGCTTTATATATATGTGTATATATATATCTATATGTAAATAAATATTTATATATTTACTTATATATAAAAAGTAAAACTGATTTAAGTGGTTTTACTTTTCAGTTTGTTGAAAGTATTAATACTGTTCAGTGAAACTAATTGAATTTTATTGTGGTTAAAATATGTATTTATGTAATTTTTACATATATATATGGCAGGCTCTTAAACTAAATAAGATTAATTATATATGTCAGGCATTTTAAATTGAGCTTACAAGTTACCTTTATCACTATTAACTGACAGTTGTTATGAAAAAGAATTTAAGAAATTTATTTTGAATTTTTTTTTTGCAGTTCATTGAGTCCAGTGGATGCAATGGATATATTGAAAAAAATGAGACAAAAAGGAACAACAAAAATAACAGATATGTATCCTGCAGACTTTAAACGCCTTTTTGAAACTATAGAATGTTCCAAAGATTATTCCTGTAAGTGGCTGTATGATGACTTCATGGAAGATGTCATCATATAGGGAACTGGACTGCAGGACAGTAGCTGAAGCCGTTTATCTTATTTGGAAGTTATGACAAATGGAAAAGAGCTAAGTTTGAAAAGCTCACATCCTTTCAACAGAAGGTAACTGTTCTTGTTTTGCACAGACAAGGCAGAGCATTTCTTCTGAAGTTGATACCATTAGGACATTGGATAAAACAATGGCTACTGTTTTATTCACAACAGAATTAAATAAGAACTTCCCTTAATTGTGGATTTGATTAGCCTAGATTTGTTTTAAATTCCTATCTACTGTCAACATACCAGTAGTTGTATGGAATTACCAGATGAAATTCAGTTTTAAAAATCCTTTTAGCCAAATACTTAATTTAAATATTACACTTTCACTGTTGATTTTTGCATCCTCCAGGGAGGCAAAGAGTCTGTACAGTTGTAAGCTTAGAAAGTAAGTAAAACTGATTTAAGTGGTTTTACTTTTCTGTTTGTTGAAAGTATTAATAAATACTATGCAATGAAATTAATTAAATTTTATTATGGTTTAAACTTTTTTAGAAATTAAAATATTTTAAATAAGGTTTTGTAATTTTTTTTTTGTCTCTAATGAAACATAAAATTGACCCTAACTTACTTTAAATTCGGTCATGTATAGTCAGTGTACATTCAGTGAATAATTCAGTTTGTTATTCAAACGTCTCTTGCATTTTGGTTCTATCAAGAAAGTTTATCTTTACATGAACCTAAAGGAAATTTAGAATGTCTTCTTATATCACTGAAGAAGCGACTGGGTTTTAACTGAGAATACCTAATCTCCTGAATTAGATTTGTTAGCTGTTATAACACTTCATAATATCTAAGGATTATTAGTAAATCTTTCTGGCTTCTGTACTATTGTCATTGGTTTACAAATCAATCTGGCTAGAAATTCTGAATTCTCTTCTTTTACAGTTCTTACCCTGCCATTACATAATCTGCCTCATCTGCACAGTGTCATTTAGTCTTTCTTCTCCCTCTTTCTTTCCTAGTTCTATGCTTTAAGCCTAAATTTCTGTTACTAGGTTACAAGAATGTCAGCTGAGAAACATTTAAATATAGTTCATAGGGATTAATTGGTGGCTTTTCGGCAAGGGAATGTGGTTCAAAAACCAGAGAAGCACATTTCACTCTTAGCCTAGGTGAAAGGGGCTGAGTGTGGATTCTAATACAGACACATGGGTTACTGCCTTACATGTGGATATGCTCAGAGATACCAGTGGCACTGGACAGAGCAGAAGAGGGGACTTAAGAACAGATTTGTTAACTGCTGTGGGAGTTAAGGGAGAAATGGACTTATGGAGGGTCACTAAATAATATAGAGGGTCTAGTTAAGGGTCGAAACCAAATTTATAGTGGTATCATTTTATATTACTGAGTCATTTTAGGACTGGAGCAATAGAGAATATAGACAATTAGATGAATAAAGGTTGTGTGTTAAGGAGATTAGCTTTTAGGTCTGTGCACGGGAGTGGTTTCCATTACTTGTAGAGTGAGAATTAGTGTGATATTCAAGGTCTTTCAGATGGGAGGGATGCTGCCTGAAGGCAGTGCGGCCAGATCTGCCGGGGAGAGCATAGTTGACTGATGTCTCCAGCTTCTTCCCTTGAGTCCACCCCTGTGTTTATGCCAAGGCCACACTTCCTACAGGCTGTTCCCAGACAATGGTTAAGCATGGTGGAGGTACTAACGAAGGCCCCTAACTGAGGCATGTAAGAAAAGGTGTTAATCTTGAAGAGGACCTAATTTCAAGTTCCATGCCAAACAGTTACTAGCTATGTGATTGGGGGTGGGGTGGGGGGGAAAGGCAGGCTCCTCTGGTGACAGACACAGAACTCCCATGAGCAATTTTGGCTCAAGGACTCCTGTTGTACTAACTAAACCTTTCTTGGAATTTTGCTGTGGCCCAGGACTTCGTATCCCATCTTCCTTCTCTCTCTCCCCACAGAGTCCGACCTCCAACCACAATGTCATGCCTTGTGTGTCCTTCTCTAAAAACCTTTCACAGGTCTAATCCTGTCTTAGCATCTGCTTCTCTGCAGACCCAAACTAATACAGGAATCAGGGAATGTGAAAGTAACAGGAAGAAAATGGTTGAAAATCTGAAGCAAGTGTTAGAGAGCCAGTTTGAAGACATTTACACTCTGGTATTGAGATACCAGAGATGGGGTGACTCCTGGTGATGACAAGGTCTATCCAGACCTGGTGCCAAGCAGTTCAGGGGTAAGCACTTCCAAAGATATTTTGCCAAAGGGCCTTTTATTTTTGCTGGTGGCTGAGGATAACAGATGCGCGTCTAGTCTTTTTGAACCGCCCCAAAACCTGGTAGCTTAGCAGAATGTTCAAATGGAAGACGGGGAACATGGCTGGATATCTGAAGAAAAGTTTTCACACTAGAAGAATGACATAGTTGCTCATACAGTTAGTCTAGGCAAGTTCATGGTCACTAAAGAAGGCTAGGAGAATGAAGAGCTTGAATTAATTACAACAGGAGACTCTCAGTGGTATTTAAGGATCTTTTTAGGTGCTTGTCTTTGGAATACTGATAACTTTCTTAGAATTTCTAAGAATGCAGCCTGATTTCAGGAGGTGATTGGTACCAAAACAGGCATGCCATATATTAGGGTAAGAAAAGTTCGGTGTTATGCAGTATCACCATTTGTTCTCTCATCACTAAATTGCAGAATGGTATTTTAGCAGGTTATCTATCTGGGGCTTGGTTTTGCATGTGCAGAATGAAAAGGCTTTCACTGTGTAGTCTTGCCTGTGATATTCTATAATCATCTGACAGTATATTACCAAAAGCGCATCTCCTAAAGGGAGGAAAGTTTCTCTGGCTTACCATATAAGGAAAACCTGGAGAGTGAAGTCACATAGAGAAAGCAGAGCTAACACAAGGAAGTAGGAGACAACATTCTGATAACATTTTAGCCCCGGGCTCCAACCATACCCTAAGTCAGATATATGTCCAAAGCCAAGCAAATGCCTGAAGCCAGTTTCCTTTTTTTTGTTAAACTAGCTTGGGGTGGAATTCTATCACTTTCAACCAAGAGTCCTAATACAAATACTATCTTAATGGCACTCATCAGTAGCTCCCCGTCCCTACATTACCACAAGGGCTCTTCTGAATCTAACTAACAAAAATTAACACTTTCACTCCCGAAGTGCTAACTCTGGTTAGTGACCTCAAAGCCACAAGCCCGCACCTTTGGATTAATCAAAAAATGAAAGGGTTTCTTTTTTGTTGTTTTTCCATACCCTGTTAGTATATTATTTGCACCATTCTAAGGCTTGAAATAGTAATTCTAGTTACCTGATGAGACATATGATAGACTTTTAAAATAATTCAGTCATTCTTGATTAAATTTTATTTGGTTTATTAATGAAACTGCTGGGTAATTCTGTATTAAACATTTACAGCTACTATTTAATTTACCTCTTGCTAATAAAAGTGTGTTAAACCTTCAATTAAGAGTTTATGGGGGATTGAGCACAACATTCTTTGTGCTTGGTTTTAATTTGCTCATTAAAAGCAAGGGTATGAAAGTAATGGAACAAATAGGGTAAGAAAACATTCATTTTTGTGTATTTTTGAAATTCAGTTTAGATTCTTGGTGAAAGCTAACTGTAAAACCAATTACTGAGGATTTTCAGTGAAAATATCAAATCTTCATGAAGATTTGGAGAAAGATAGTCAATTTCAGGATCCTATCCAGGACTCCCATATTATTTATGGTTAGAAACCCCTATTACATATGTCATGAATTCCGATAGCATCTCCCAGTTCTCTTTAAAATAAATTTCATGTACTGTTTTCATACAAAAGAAACTCCCCCCAGTTTGCTGAGTGCAGGATAGGACAAAGAGCCTAGGTATTCTGGGCTTCTGTTTCTATAATAAATCTAAATGGTAATGTGGTCCCTCTCAGGCAACTTTAAAAAACAGTCATCTTTCCAGTTTCTGAGCAGTCTTTGTAGAGGAAATCTGGAACCTGATACTTCTAATTTATCATTTAAGAATTCTGGAAAGCAGGACTGCCCATTTCACAATAGTTAAGTGAGTCTCTTATTAAGAAAAAGAACCTTAAACCTCTTCTTACTGAATATGTGATTCTCATTATAGGACATTATGATTATTGCATTATATTGTATTATTATGTAATACAGGTTGTGGGAATCAGGGTATTCTTACAGTGCCAGAGTATCCCCCAATAGTGCTTATTAATTGCAAAGGTAAAATATACTTTCATAACAAAGACTTCTAGCAGTCACTACTTTAACCAACTAATCAAATTTAGTTTTTATTTATAGTGGGACATTATGCACATTCAAAGTTGATGTGATGCAATAAGAAGTGAACAGTGTAAGTTGTAATACGTTTTTGCTAAAAAACACTTGGATTAAATCAAGCCTCTGGATTCTAATGTCTAAATCTAGCGTATAGTTTATGGAAATACAGGGAATAGAAGGACAAGTTAAATGACACCATGAGAAAACAGCCAGACAAATAGAGAATGTACAACATTTTACAAGACTCCTAGCTTGGACTCTTAAGAGTCAATGTCTTGAAAAAGAAAATGGAACTTTGATTGGGGTCCTGGTTTTCAAAAAAAGTTACAAAAGCCAATCTTAAAGTGAATATGGTTTTTGCTTGCTAGTATACAGTAACTTCCTAGGTGTGATGATGATTGTGCAGTTTTATAGGATATTCTTATCTGAGGGAAATGCATGTTACAGTAATTATGAAATATGCACAACAAACGTACATCATCAACAAGTAAACGAAAAAACAAATTACAGAAAAGTGCCTGGCAATATAAAGGAACTCCTGAGATATGTGACAACACACCATACTGAAATTATTTTGCTTGTTCTTGTTCTTTTGCCCCCTTAACTGCCTCCTCCCGCCCCCTGCAACACCCCTTCCACTATAAACTCCCTGAGATCAGAAACTCTTTCTTCTTTTTCATCATATTCCCAGTGCCTCGCACAGAGCCTGACATACAGTGAGTGCCCAGTAATTATTTGTTAAATAAAAGAATGTTACTGCTTTTCAAAAAAAAAAAAAAGACATTAGTTGTGAAATGTTATGATGTCTGCAACTTTTTAATGATTCAGCAACACCACTTTCAAGCGGTTCAACAATACACACATGAATACATACCTACATACATACGGAGAGGGAATGCGCAGAAATGGCAAAATATCAAGAATTATTTGATTTAGGTGAAGGGTACAAAAAGTGTTCATTGCGTTGTTTTCTCAACTCTCGGTCTGCAATAAAATTGTCATAAGGAGATACTGGAGGGGAAAAAAAATATCTCCTCTGCTCGCAGAGTTGCCGCGGACGTTTGCGGGCCGGCGAGTCGGACGGCAGGGCTTAAGTCCCGTTCAGTCGGCAGGGACCGCGCTCGCTTTGGAACCCCGCCTGCGCATGCTCAGAGGCCACTCCCGCCCCGCCCCTCAGCGTACGTGTGCGCGCAGAGCGCAGGCGCGCGGCTCCCGGCAGCCCGCGAGGAGCCAGCAGCGGGACGCGGTTGCCGTCCGAGGTGCGGAGCTGTGGCAGGATGGAGCCACTGAAGATAGAAAAGTTCAGCACCACCGACAGGGGAAACGGGCTCCGCGCATTGGCGCCGCTGCGCCCGGGAGAGCTGCTCTTCCGCTCCGATCCCTTGGCGTACACGGTGTGCAAGGGGAGTCGTGGAGTCGTCTGCGACCGCTGCCTCCTCGGGTACGTACGGAGCGCCCTCGCCCACCTGAATCCCATCAGTGCGGTCCGGGATACAGCCGGTCCCGGGACTCCACCTGGCGGGGCTGCGCCGGAGCTCAGCGGTGCTGCCGCGGAGCCCAGCCCCGCACTCTTCTCGTGCGGGTCCTGGGGTGGCGTCGCGGCTGACTAACTCCGCCCGGCCACCCCCTGGGCTGCCGGGGCGAGGGCGTTGGGGCCATCCCAGGCACCGTCCCTGCACGGCGGAGCTGGAGCCGCTAACACCTACCCTCCTTGGGCTGCGGTAGGAATTGCGGGGAGCCGGTGGGGCAGACTTAAGGGGAAGAGTTGGGCCAGGAATAACTGCGCTGGGGAACAAAAGTCTGTGTCCTCTGCGGCATGCTTCATTAGTGTGGCCGTAGAAATCATAATTGGCGGGGGATGGTGTCAATCAGGCTCCAGCTGATGCTCCGCTGGGAGAGGACCTGGCTTTCAGGAGGCGGAAGAATCTTGGTGTTCAGGGGACACTTTCTGTGTTTTGCCTGAAGATGAACGGGACATTCTTCACACTCCTTAAGGAGTAAATAAGCGAGAGACGTAGTTAATTTCAGTGTATGCACAGTGCTGAAATAGACGTGCAACACTGTGCCGTGGGAGCCTAGGTTACTGAGGTTCCATGGTGTGCTTTGCGTTTAAAGGCTGCGCAGACAAGGCTAACCTAGATGTGAGAATTCGTGTGGAAGTGTTTTATAAGCCTAGACGCCCTGGACCAATGCAAAATGTAATGTGGAAGCAATTTATGGAAATATGTAATATATATACACGGTCATAGGACTTGTGTTCAAGCAACTAATGTGACTGAGCTCCTATTGCATGCTCAGGAGAAGAGCTCCGTTTGAGATGGGCTGGATGATTTTTTCCCCATCACTTCTCTTCGAGGCCCATTAGCCTGGGCTTTGGGTGAGTGGAGGTGAGGGGGTAAGTGCAAAACTCAAATCAGTATCTTAGTATATCCTTATCGGATTCGTAATTGAGAAATTTACTTAATTTTGTATTTTAAAGTTACCAAATAACACTTGTATCTGTTGTTTCCTGAAGTAACCATAACAGCAATGACAACGAAAAAGAATCTGTTGAGAGAATACTTTGAAATTTTTGTAAACTGTGTGGTTGAAAGCCCTTCGTTACTTTCAAGACTTGACTTTTTCCTAAAGTCCTGACATTGAGAGTTGTAGGTCTTCGATTATCATTCAAGAAAATTAGAGAAAACTGGGCTCTTCATCCTCTTAAATCCTTTGGGGCTGTGTCAGCAGTTTGAATGTAGGCCAAAGTAGAGAACTGGCTGTTTCCTATAATATTAATTGATGGAGAAGATGTGGATCATCTTGCAGATAAAACCAGACTGCCAAGTTATTTAGTAGTTGGAGTAGAAAAGCTTTGGGATAAATACTTGATGACAAATTACTCAATGAATTATCAGAACTGAACTTGAGTCATATGACATGGGATTGTCCATTTTCCAAAATTGACTACCCACATCTGCTTGTGGGTGGGATCTTCTTGATTTACCATATTTTTTCATTACTGCTGTCTGTCACTCATTTTTCTTATTAGCAAGAACTGTCATGATTTAAGCAAAGGAAAAAAAAAACATTTCATGGAAGAATACTGAAGAGTTCTCAGCATCGTTTTAAAGTCAAGTCTGGAGGAAGGATGGCTTTGAAAATGGTCAGGAACCAAGGAAATTTCCACAGCCATAACAGTGCTTTAGAAGTACTTCAGGTTGGGACCCGAGAGTGTGTCATTTCTGATGCTGTCTGGAAATATTGGGCTCTGCAGCATGTGTCACCAACACCGTGACATTGGATGCTGCTACTGGTCCTCTTGCTGCCGCTGCCTCTGTGGCTGCTGCTTGGGAAACTAGCTATTGCTTTCTCCACCTTACTTCTTTATGATAATTAGCTTCTGGTTCGGGGTCCTTGGTGGGTGTCTTGCGTTGGTTGAGCTTAGGTTGTTGTCTGCACCCCAGCTGCAAGGGAAGTTGAGAAGGGGGGTATTTGGCCTTTTTGGCTTTTAAGAAAAGACAGGCTTTACTTCCCACCGATACTCACATGGTGGAAAGACCAACAAACATAAATATAGGAAAGGGGAGGTAAGTAAATGCCAAGGATGCAAACAAAACAAACTAAAACAAATAAATAGATTTTTTTATATGGACTAACAAATGCTTGTTCATTAGTACTTTACACAAAAAATATATTTGTACTTCTTTTGGATCACTAGGCTATAATTCACTTGTTTCATGGCAATAGGTATTCTTTTTCTTTTTTTTTTTTTTAATTTCTAGTCCTTCTCTTTATTTCGACGATAGGTATTCTGTTGAACAGTTCTTCTTCAACGGCTGTGTTTCTGAAATGCCTAGCTGGGAATCATTGCAGCCTGAAAATAACCTTAGAGAAATCAAACTTTAATGCATTGTTTTCTGTAGTTTTCTACCGTTACTGAAAGTCTGTCATTATGGGGTACAGTTTCTATTGTTCCTTATCACCTTGTGAGTAAAATTTGTTTCTTTAGCTAGCGTCAGTTTTGAACATCTTCAGAGCAGAGATTACATCTTGAAATTTTTGTGGCCTCAATGCCTGGCACATTGTAAACTCTTGGTTTGTATTATGAATGTCTAGCAGAATTGTCCTCTAGCTGTCTATGCCCTTCTGCCACATTCCTTTTGAATCAAGAAATGGAATGATAATATTAGTTTGTAACAATTAACAACATTTCCATGGTGGGGGAAGGGGGAACCAGATAAATAATATAAAAGAACAGGTATATATTATAATTACATTATTAGTCTCCACATGATTTATTGCTGTCAGATTCTACCCGATTTCCTTTGGCCTTGGGTGTTTCGATTTGTGCTTCAGTTCTTGCATTTTATTTATTTATTTATTTATTTGCTTATTTTTATTTTTTTATTGAATTTATTGAGGTGACATTGGTTAATAAAATTATATAGGTTTCAGGGGTACAATTCTGTAATACATCACCTTGTATGGTGTGTTCATTGCCCCAAGTCAAGTCTCCTTCCATCACCACTCATCCCCCATTTACCCATTTCGAACCCCCCCCCCCACCTTTTCCCTCTTTAATCACCATACTGTTGTCTGCGTCTGTGAATCTTGCATATTTAGTTTTATTAAAGAGAAACTTGAGACCCTGGCTGGTGTGGCTCAGTAGACTGGGTGCTGACCTGTGAACTGAAGTGCTGCCGGTTCGATTCCCAGTCAGGGCACAGGCCTGGGTTGTGGTCCCCATCCCCAGTTGGGGGCGTGTGAGAGGCAACCAGTCGATGTCTGTCTCACACATAGATGATTCTCTCCCTCTCTTTCTCACTCCCTTTCCCTCTCTCTAAAAACAAATAAAAATTTTTTTTTTTTTAAAAGAGAAACTTGAACCTGCTTCATGGGTTTTGTTGTCTTTTTTTTCCCTGTCATTAAGGGTCGGCTCCTTGTTTTTCATGTGACTGGAAAAGAAAATGAATTATGTAAATTGGAGAAAGATTAAATGGCAATAAATCGTTACTTGAAATAATTTATATTATTCTTTTTCTGCTGTTGCACGCATTTTTAGTTTGAAGGAGCTCAAAACATTGACAGAGGGGTTATTTGTGTTACTTGTTTGTCTTGGTAAATGTAGCACATAAACTTCCATCACAAGGTCCCAACTCCCCACTCAGGGATATTCTCATACCCCCACTCAGGGAGGGCTGTGAGAATACCAGACTCACTGAGCACACAAGGGACTCTAGCTGATGAAGTTGTGAAGGGGTAATATTTTAGGGAATTTTTTAAAGTCATTGTGTGATTGTTTTTGGTTTTCTAAACTTCCAAATTGCCCGCAGTTCCCATATCACGAGCTTCCTCTGGAAAACTCTTAATGGTAGTTTCTTCTGTAGGATAAAGAGGATGTTTCTTCCATCATTAAGACCGAATTGAGGCTTAGAGCCTCCCATGAGCGAGGAGGCGGAATTGGAGGTGGAAAGTCCCTCTCGTTTAACTCGGGCGGATTGTGGGATGAAGGGGGAACAGAGGTGGGAAAACAGGCTGTGAGAAATACATGTTTGGGCCTGCTCTGGCCAAAGCCCTGCGGTTGAGGTGAGCGTGGCAAGTGGCCTGAGGGGACAGTAAAAGTAGAAGGCCTTAGGCGCTCTCCTTATTTGGAACCTGGAGCAGAGAGAGCTCTGTCGGTTAGCGCTGTGCCTGCGCACTAGGGCACAGCAGTGGAAGAAGGAAGGGGATAGATGGCTGAGTCTGTGGTAGCAGGGGCTCCGAAATGCTTTCATACCGCTGTGAGGGATGTGGAGGAGCTTAGAGGATGTGGAACAGCAGGCATCGTGACAAAGGGTTGTGTGGCTCTGAAGGTCAGGATCATGGGTACCAGAGATGGGAGCTGCCATGACATCCCAAGAGGTGGGATGACAGCAGTCCAGCCATGGGACCTGTCACATCCTTACAGCAGAGACCCGTGTGGATCCCAGGGACACCAAGATCCAAGGTCTTCCTCTCGCCATAGAATGTCCCATAAGCCCGCAATGGAGAAAAATTTACCTGAAAGCAACTAGTTAAGTCAGTTCCAGTAAAGAGTTAACCTTGCATGTCTGAATATTAACTGGAAGAGACCAATGTATTATTTGGAAAATTTTAAGTTTCTGTTTACTAGGGCGAGTGTTCATGATGAAGATTAGATTAGTTATAGAAAAACAGCACCATGTTCATGAGACAGATGAGATCAGTTATAGAATATAAAGCAGCTACACTGGAGTTACAGAGTGGGTAAATATGACCAGGCAATATAGCGGGGGAAACCACTCGTGAGATGTTAGAAGCCATCTTGGCCAAGGGCCAAACCTGGGTGGCGGCAGGAGGGAATACCTACTGGGGTAGGAGGGAGAGGCGCCAGAGGAGGCAAGAGCAGTGATTGAAAGGTTTGGGGACAACCTGGGAAGTCGTTGTTGAGTAACTCAGTCTTTGGGAAGAGGAGCTTTGAAGTTTTCTAGGAGAGAAGAGGAATTGCCTGGCGAAATGTAGTAGGATTGCTGGGAAGCGCTGAGGGTCCACTGTGTGGCAGAAATCCGGGCCTGAGGGCTCACTGAGAAAAGTTGTGTTCATTTATTTAAAGTGAGAGCAGTCGGCACACTAGTGCTTTTTTCCCTTTCAGTGTCAGCTGCTGGACCGTGAGAATTGGGTTTACCAGGTTAGTACCACGGATGGAGAAGCGGGGAAGGAAGTTGAAATCGTAGGCAAGGGCGGGGGGTGAAATCACGGACCATGGTTTCAAAGCTAGGACTGAGGTTATGAGGAAGGCGATGGAGAGAGAATGTGGTAGAATCAGTGGATTAGAGGGCCTGATGTCATCGTCAAGGAATGGGATGAGCTGACGTATATTTGCTTTGGAAGTAGTATATATACTGGTACAACAAGGTTCAGGCTATGACGGAAAGCAGCTGAGATAGGACATAAGAAAGATGGTTGAAATGATGAGGAAACTGAGAGGCTCAGGTGTTAGATGGCTTTTCTAAATAAGTGAAGTTACCAAGAATGTTTGGTGTTGGAATGAATTGTTTCAACAAAGGCAGAATTCTCACCTGACTTCCTAACCCAGGGTTTAATGGTTAAGCAGAAAGAGCCAAGTGGAGACAGGGAGGCACTTAACCTCTGTTCAAATCATAAAGAGCATTCTGTGGGCTTACAGCTGATTTTGTGAAATATATGAGCACCAGGTGCAAACGATCTGCTGTGTTATAGATTCTTCTTGGGGGAGGAGGGGGACCGAATATGGAAGGATGAGTAAAACCCTCTCAAAGGCTGGAACCTTGAGAAGTCGGGATTTGCAGATTCTTGGGCAATGGCTAATGGGTTTACCTGAGGGTCAAGGACTTGGAATAAAATAAAGGGGAAGGATGGACAAGAGGTAGGTTGAGAAAGGGCTGTACGGATATAACTTCCATTTTTCTCTTTAGTGGGAGTTATAATTCCTGTTTCTTTTGCTTCTTCCTTTTCTTCTGCAAAGAGGTGCGGGAAAGGGCGGTATGGCAGAGACCTGAACCTGAAAGCACTTGGTGGTTGCCACAGCGGAGGACGTTGTTAATCAGAGAGGGTGACCTGCTTTGTGTGGATAGAGTAAGTTGTTCTCCAGAAACCTGGCGCTTGTTCGGAGGGCTCAAGAACAGAGCCACCATAGGGACAAGGGATGGAGGCTAGTACCTGGAACTCAGCAGTACAGAGTCCCCCTCACCATGGCCATGTGGCGTCTGCTGGCACAGGGCGCCCAGTGTGCTGCCAGTGGTAAGGGGACCTGAGTTCCCCAAGTGCAGGCGCACCTTTGGGACCCATCAGCCAACTGCTGTCCGGTTTTAGTTTTAGACTCTTGTAGCAGACGGATCATTGATTTGTTCTCAGTGGAACACATTTTTTTACTGCCTTTGGATTTGTCTTCTCCACCTGTACAACCGTCTGAAAATCTTCTAGAGAGCTGGCTGGGGGTTTCCTCCCAGGGCAGCTCTGACCTTCACAGAAAGAGTCCGGAAGCAATGTGCTAGTGCCTGCGGTTTGACTGCTCTCAGCCAACACTGTCGGAGGCACAGTGACTAACCTTGACTGTCAAGGAAAGTAAGGGAGCCACTTTCCATTTCCTGGTCACCATGCCAGGTGACAAGTGAATATTCTTATTCAGTAGCTAACAGTGGTCATCATTTACTGAGTAATGCCAGGCATGCTTTTAAGTGCCTTCCCTTGGGTACTACTTCCCTTAGTTCTTAAAAATAACAACCCTAAAAAAGTGTCTGTTGTGTTCCTTATAAGCATCAATGTGGACTACAGAGCATCCGTGCACTTGCGGTAGGAGCGTAATTTGGTACTGCTCCTTTGGAGGGCAGTTCGTTAGTACCTATTAAAATTGAGCTGTGTTTTCTTGATTCTGCTTTTGGGATTTTGATGGAAATACCAATAAGAGTGGATACACAAGGATACTTAGCATAGCCTTTTGGTAATTTAAAAAAAGGGAGAATTTTAATGTCCATTGAAAGGGAAGGCTTGTTAAATAGGCTATTAGTGAAGTTTTTGGGCAGTCAATAGTTAAGTGCGGATTTTTGACGGGGGTTGGGGGTGGGGGTTGGTGCATCTAACTCCTGCTTTGTTCAAGGGTCAACTGTAGTCGTGTACTTCTCTAGCTACTTTGATTGGAAAGATAATCTAACCTCTTTCTACCACAATTTAAAGAAATTTGAAATCTTTTATTTGGAAATAATTTCAAATTTGCAGAAAAGTAGCAAGAATAAGAATAGTACAGAAAATCTGCATACCCTTTACCCAGATTACACTATTAACATTTTACCTCATTTGCTTTATCATTTGCACATTCCTGCCTCATCTTCCTGAAGATGCAAGTTCCATATATCCTGTCCCCCTTCCTTCTTTTTTTTAATAACTGAAGTCTAGGCATCCCACAGGAGTCCTTTCCTTTTTTCTTTTTTAATTTACTTATTTTTAGAGAGAGGGGAAGGGAGGGAGAAAGAGGAAGAGAAGCAGCAACGTGCAAGAGATGCCTCAGTCGGTTGCCCCTTGCACACCCCCAGATGGAGACCTGACCTGCAGCCCAGGCACGTGCCCTGACCGGGAATTGAACCGGCGAGCCTTCACTTCGCAGGCCTGCACTCAGTCCACTGAGCCACACCAGCCAGGACATATCCTGTCCCTTTATCCCTCAATACTTTAATGTGTATATCCAAAGAATAGAGAAGTTATACACATCGACTTCAGTAAGTTTAATGTTACTACAACACTTTACTCTGTATTTCAGGTTTGCCTAATGACCCAGTAATGTACTTTATAGCATATATGTTTTTTCCTTTTATTACAGGGTCCAATCTAGGGTCAAGTATTGCATTTAACTATCCTATCATTGATCTGTTAAAATCTAGAACATTTCCATAAATATTTTTTTTGTCATGTATAACACCAACATTTTTTCTGCTTTTAAAAATAGGACATTTCATATTTGGGGCTAATCTAAGGTTTCTTCATGGTTGGATTCAGGCTCTGCATGCTCAGCTGGGCTGCTACATGGGCGACGTATCCTCAGATGTCACATCCGGAGGCTCACGATACCCGGCTGCCTTTCATAGTCAGTGTTAACCGTGATCACCTAGTCACGCTGTTGTCCTGTGTTTCTGCTGTGCTCTGTTTCCCCTCCCTCCAACTGGTAATTTGTGAGGAAACCATTTAACATTTTGGAAATATTCTGCTCATTAAAAATTTATTCTAGATTTAGCATCCATGGATGAGTCCTTCTTGATTGTATGATAGTTACAGTGTTGATTTTCCCATCTGTAGTACTCCCCACACTTGCCATTTGGTATTCAGCCCAGCATCTTACTATGAACAAGAGCCTGTCCTTCTCCCTCATTATTTATCTTTTTATTATTAGTATGGACTCATGAATTCCATTTTTTTAATTGTTTATTATTAATTATATACCTGCTTATTTTGGTATTCAGATTGTCCCAGATTTTTTTTTAAGGTAGGAAACCTCTCAAGGTTTCTGTGTCCTTGTGATATACCCCGTCTTTTTTTTTTTTTTTTAAACTCCCTTACTTTTTGGCATAACAGGTGGTCCAGGCTCATCCTAAACCTATCCTGTCCCAACTCTGGAATTAGTATTTTTTAAAAAGATTTTTTTTTTTTTTTTTTTAGAGAGAGAGGAACATCCATCTGCTGCCTCTCGCGCGCCCCCTACTGGGGAACCTGGTCCTCAACCCCGGGCATGTGCACAGACTGGGAAATGAACTGGCGACTTTTTGGTTTGCATGCTGACACTCAGTCTACTGAGCCACACTAGCCACCGCAAAGAATGAGTATTTTTTCACAGAGCCTTTGTTTTCTTTAGTGAGGAATATTAGGACCAAGATCTGAGCACTAAATATGCTCATCGCTGTAGGAAGCCTGCCTTTTGACCCTTTTAACAAAGTTAGAAAGTGTGCAGGTACATGCAAATATGCATACACATACATGTACATACAAGTATTTTAGAAGTCATGAGTTCTCGTGAATTCTTTCAATTCAGGTTTGTCTCCTCTGGGTTCTTTCTTGCCTGTTCCTATTTCATAACCGCATGTCATAATTCCTGCCTCAGGGAGAACCCTGGCCCTCAGTAGCATCAACCTGCGTACTCATTTGTTCAACCCTGTGTGTCTTCTCAGATTGTTTCAGAGTTGCTTTTCCCACGTGCTTACAAAGAAAAGCCCCAGCTAAAACAGTACAGAATTTGTTTGCGATTTCCCCCGTTTTTCTGCTCCCCCAAAGACAGAGCATGTCGTTAAATACTGTGCTCATTTTGTATTCGTTTGTTTTCCTTCAGTGTATTTATTGGTATTCATTAGAAATATAATTGTGTTTATTTGTTTCCCTTTGCTTTCAGTTTTAGATTTTTCTCCTCCATCCTTTTTGATTTAATTTTATATTTTGAACATGCTTCCAAAACTCAAAACTGTATAAAAGATAGATGTTCCAGCAGCTTCTCCCATACTGTTCCTCATCCCCACTCCTTGTAGGTAACCAAATTAATCGTTTAATGACCAATAATCCCCCCGAAGTTTGCTTCTGCCCTCTTCCCCGGCGCAAAGACATTTTTGTAAAAGAAGTTCTGCTTTTGGAAAGCCCAGGAGGGAGAGTAACAGTATCCTTATTGGGTCTGTGGCGGAGTTTTTCCTCAAGGGACCCAACCTTAAATTAAGTCTGTGAAGTGGCCCAAATCTGAGAAGTGGTAGAGGGGTCACAACTCTGTTTTTTTTTTTTGGTGATTTAAGTCATACTTTTGTTTTCTAGACCTAGAGCTTTCCCTCTAATACTAATCAAGTCAGACTTCGGTAGGTTGCTCATCTGTGTCTGTTCTAGGCGACACTGTGATTAGCCAGTGTCAACGGTCTCTGCAGTTCAGTCTTTTCCAGTCACTGGCTGGGCTGCCATCATGGTATCCACGCCCACCTTATCTTTGGTGATTAAGTGCTGCCACCGAGTTGGTCCCTGCTGCCCTGGGATTCTGCCGTCCCCCACCAAATTCAGGAAGCCCAGCTGGATGGTCAGAGTTAGGACTTTCATTTCTGGCCTGTGGGGAGCGTTGTCACCACAGAGGCTTAAGGGAGGCCCGGGCTCCTCGCATGAGTGCGCTTGGTGAACGGAACGTTCTCTGGACCCTCCCAGGGCCCTGGCCACGGGATGGGCTGAGTGGTCTCACTTGGAAGATGCACTCCATATTCTGATGTTGCTAATCCATCAGAATTCTTCTTCCCCAGCATACCAAAGAAGCCCCGACGTTGCAGCTCCATTTAGTGTCGGTCACCTTTAGGTCCAGTTGTCAGCCAGCCCACCGAGCCGAGCCACGCTGGGGAGTCCACAGTCGGCTCCGTGCCCCCGTGTCAGCGAGCTCAGCCTGGCCCAGCGTTGCCGTCCGCCAGCCCTCCGTTCCAGAGCTTGCGGTGTGCTTTCCCAGGCGCGCCCCCCACGTTTGGGGGCCCGTTGTGGGTTCCTCAGGCAAAGGGAGGCCCACCTCTTCAGAGCGCTTTACTGGGAAAGGCAATTCCACAGAATTTAGGAGTTTAAGGTACCCAGTTTCTTGGGTATATGCCCAAATGTCTACGTCCTTTACTTAGGGTTCTTTTTACCAGTTAGTTTCCTAATTTTATGTAAGGGTTAGAGAGTTCAGTTGACATTGTCATTTAGTTCTCGCTACTCCAGGTGTGGTCTGTGTATCAGTGGCGTCTTTATTCACTGGGGGCTTGGTAGCAACGCAGACTTGCTGAGTCAGAGCACACAGTTTTCTGTAGATGATTTCAGGATATATGCAGAATTTGTATTTACATTAAACGAATTTCTTAAAAAATCTTTTTTATTGTTGTTCAGTTACAGTTGTTCCCCGTTTCCCCTCATTGCTCTCCCCTGCCCTGCCCACACCCCTCACCCACGTTCACACATTAAACTAACTTCTGTAAGTACTTTTAAAGTTTTCAACAGCCCAGTTATTCTATAAATATTTCCTTGAGATATTTTGTGGAGCCTGTGATTTGATTTTACATTTAATTCTGTATATGCTACATTTAAAACTTTTACAGATTAAGTTTTACGTGATTTCAGGTTTCCATGTGGGTTTCCCATCAAATCTTAATTGGATATGATGCTCCCTCTGGTGGTGAATTTGGTGAAAAGCATGCGAACATTTTTCAGAGTGGTGACATGCTGTTCAGCTCTTAAAACAGTAATCTCTGAGTGGATCTCCTTTCCAGAGTGATCTCAACCTCTGGCATTTATCATAACTTTTGCTTTCAGTTCTACCAAAAAATGCAGACAAGTCAAGTTTTGTCATAAATATCTCTATAAAACACTGGCCAAAGTGCTATCAGTGCCTTATTAATAATGACACTGTTATTTACATTGAATCAGTGCTCATGTCTGAAACCGGTGGTCACATCTGAATTTGTGATGAGCTAGGGGAAAAATTGAGCCAGATAAACTACTTAAAATAGGATTTATCTTTTACAGGATTTATTCCTGTAAAAGATTTTGTGCAAATGATTTAATCCCCCTAGTTTTTGCTATAATAATTACTTGGCAGGGTGAAAATAATCAGTGTGACTCTGGGATAATCTTATTTTTTATATCTCATTCTAATAATAGAACTCAAATGATTGCTTTCCAGAAACACAGTTATATTTCTCAACGGTTCCTGCAAAGGCACATAATCCATGTGATAAACGCCATAGACATTTTATTTTTAAATAAAAATTCACAAGTAAAGCCATAATTTTACTTGTTTAAATTTAGTAAAATCAGGAAAGTTTCCTTTTTAAGCTAACTTGTTGCCAGTTTACCATTTTATACATGACTTATTCCTGTTTAATTTTAAACATTTAAGACATTTAAAATTCTATGTTAATACTTACTTTTAATTCATTACTTTGGTCGAGAATCATAATGTCAGAAAGTCCGTTGTTAGTAGCTTTTCAGGCAAAAATTAAAAGAGAAACCACATAAGAGGAAAAAGATAGATTGATATACTTACAGATATAACTTCATAAAAGTTAAAAAAATCTGTATGTCACAGAACTGTCTTAGGAAAAAACCATGGAACTGAGGGAAACATTTGCAACATAAAAGCATATGTCTTTAATACATAAAATCATTCACAAATTAATAAGAGAAAGCAATGTATCTTCTTCTTGGGACTTTTTTTTCCCCCTCTCATTGTCTCTGCTTCTGAACAGTTCTCATCTTTAGAGAGGTTCTCTTATGAGTCGTTGGTTCTTAACACTGGCTACACATTGGAAGCACCTGGGGAGCTTTAAAAACTACTCCGGGGTTTCACCCCAGAAATTCCAACTTAATTGGTTTAGAGTGTGGCTTGAGCAAGGCAATGGAGAAAGCTCTGTGGGTTATTGCAATGTGCAGTCTGGGTTGAAGACTGTTATCTTTCTTTTTCATCTTGACTCCCCTGTCTGTATCTCTTAAGTATAAGGGCGAAGGTGAAATTGTCACAGCTGGGTTCAGTCAAGCTACCCATAGGCAATCCTGCACGTTGGACTTCAAACTGGACATTAGCATGTTCTGTTCACATTTAATGGTTGTCATGTGTAGGACAAGCACATATTAAATTGAATTTTTAACTTGAATAGTTGTGATGTTTCTCACAAATGAATTTGATGAATATATTAAAATTTAATTGTTTTAAATTAGCATTTTTTCCAGCTATTGTGTTTACCTCTTGTTAGGAACTAGATGTTGATTAGAAAGATTTATATTGTACAGGTTATCAAGAAAAGAGTGCTTGGATGTATAGGTAACAGTCTTTCTGGGCAGCTTAATTTTTAATTTTTTGACCATAATAATAGATGTTAAGTTTAAATGCTGAAAACGTAAACATTTCGTAAAAGACTTTCTTAAAGTCTATGAGTCATTGGTTTTTACTCCTTTTGCAGATTTGCCTGCAGAATTTTGCAGCTATCCAGATGTTGGGGCCTCATCCTTAACGAACCTTTTAAAGCTCCACAGGCAATGTTGATTCATGTCCTGAGCTGAGAATCTTTGGGAAAGAAAAAAAAACAAAGACAAATAATAATAGCATAATAGTAGAAGTAAGTGGCATAGACAGTAACTGCAGGGGAATAACTAATAGGGAAGTGCATACAGATGCTATAGTAGCCCATTTTGACTGCATCAGAGTGTCGTTTAGGTAGGAGGTTATAGAGATAAGGTTGGAGTAGATTCTGGAATACAGAAGGCCTTGATGGTCAGGCTAAAGAATTTGAACTTTATTTTGTAGGTATTGAGGAGACTGTAAAGATTTTTGGGTAGAAGTATGAAATGTATAAAATATAGAAGGCTAATGCAAAAATTCTGGTTTGGGTGAGTTTTATGATTGGAGAGAGATGTGGGAAGACTGGAGAGGAACGTTCCAGTTGAGGGACTAGTTGGTTTAGTCTGGCTGTGAAGTGATGAAAGCCTGAATTAGGAGGTGGCAAAGGCCTGGAAAATAAAGCAAGGCCTTCCGAGAGCAGAGTTGACTGGATTACAGGGCGGGGAGGAGTAGAGGATGGAGGCAGGGCCTTGAGCTCAGTTTGTGGGAACAGTGGTGATGCAACTGCTAGTCGAAGTCCTCCGCGTGGGTGAGGTCACCGGGTAACAAATCGCGCAGCAAAGGTGGTGCCCCTGAGGATCACGCTTAATGAGGACCACTTCTCAGGAGGGGGAGGCCAGAGAAGGCTTTAAGTTATGTTAGTAGCTCCCTTTTTTGGCCTAGGTTTCACTGGCTCGGTGAACAGGGTAAAGCAGTTAATTCTCCGAGTCCCAATTTTACCTTTTTTGAAATGAAGACATTGAGTGATAATAGCACATCCTTTTAAAACTTTCTTCAGTTCTTGAGGTCATAGCTGTATTTGATGCCACTGCCCCCTTTCTTGTAACAACAGTTTATTGAGATATAGTTCACATACAATCTCGTGCCGCATAAATGACGTTTTGGTCAATGGCGGACTACACACAGTGGTGGTCCCTAAGATAATGATGGACCTGAAAGATTATCCGACTGCCTAGTGATGTCATAACATAATGCATCACTCCATCCTACTGCGCTGCCAGTCGTGTAAAGGAGGGTGCAAACAATCATGTACAGTACATAACATTTGACAGTGATAATAAAGGATTCTGTTACTGGTTTGTATACTTACTGTGCCATACTTAATATTGTTATCTTAGTGTACCCTTTCTACTTAAAAGCTTGCTCTAAAACGGCACTCTGTGTTACACTGGCAGCAGCCTCACGCACCTTGTGTTTGCCGTGTCTCCTGGTGGCATCGTTTTCTTTTGTGCTGGTTTACTGGCATGTTGTTTTGTGCAGTCACAGGCTGTGCAGACCTGCAGCCCTGGAGCGTTGCGCCGCGCCGCACAACCGAGGTGTGCAGCGGGCTCCGCCATCGCGGCACGTGTGTAAGTGCACTTGGCGATGCTTGATGACACATTGCTCAGAACTTACCCTTGTTATTAAGTGGCGCATGACTGTACCATGCCATTCACTCTTTTAAAATGACAGAAAATAACAAAATCGACCATTTTATCTATTTTTAAATGTTCAGTGGCATTAAGTCCATTCAAAACATTATGCGTCACCATGACCAACTTTAGAACAATTTAATCAACCCCCAAAGAAGCCCTGCACCTTAAGCCTGTCCTCTACTCTAAACAGAGGGAAACACAAGGCTCAAACCCTTGAATTTAGTCTCTCTACCACCTGCCTTGTAACCAAATGAGTTCACAACCACCTAAAAATCACCTCCAGTTCAAATCGGCTCCGTGCCATCTTGACCCACTAGGTGGCAGTGTGGGAACACCAGGTAGGCTAAGCCGCTTGGTAATGCAGAATATTAATATTGTCTTCACCAGTTGACCATGTTTCCCAGTCATCCAAACCCATCTTACCATTCCCTTCTGGGCTCTACGTATCATTTGTTAAATGCAGCGACTCCTTAATCATTTTCATTACTCTCACTGTGTCTGGGAATCCAGTTCGGTCTTCAAGCCAGTTTTTTCATTGTAGTCTTTTGCCCTGGTCGTTCCTTGGGTCTGTTGGGCATTCTCAACTTTGGCTGCACATTGGAACCACCTGGGGAGCTTTTAAAACTCCTGGTACCCAAGCTACACTCGGGATCTATTAAGTGAGAATCTTTGGAGCTGGGACCCAGACATCATTATTTTTCAGCCTCTCAATAGCCAAATATTTTGTGTCTTTGTTTTTTATGTACTTTATAAAAGGGCACTAACTTAACCATATCCACTCTAAGTCCACTTTCAAAGTGATGTATGATTCTTGACTTTTCACTAGGACCAAATAAATATTACTTGAATTACTTGAATGTGAATATTTGTAGCAGTTCTCAGTAACAGCCTGATTAAAGTCATTTTTATTTTTTCTGAGCCCAGCTCCCACTTTTTCTTAGTTAACCTTACTTTCTTCCATCTTAATTTTGGTTTTTGACTGAATTTCCTGAATTTGACCTTTTTAATCAGAAATTTATAGTAAGATCTTTCTTCTGTTGGCTTCAGTCAGGATATACTACTCACTCTGGCAGACGAGTATAGAAATCTGTCTTAAAATGTCCAGGCTTATTTTGAATGAAATTATTCGTGTAATAGCTCTCTTTAATCATTAATTATTAGTCCCAGATCAAATAAACTGATTTAATTATAATTCGGAGCCCGACCCTCAATGAGCAGGATTTAATGAGCAGTGTACTTGTGGAAGGTGGATTTCTTGAGAGGGCAGATGATTCCTGTGGCTACTGGGCACAGTAGATGGTAGAAGACAAGTAGGTGAAGCAAGTTAGAAACCCGGCAGGGTTTTCTACAGCAGGCGGATACCTCATGTAATTATTTTTCTTGTATTTAGGGGCATATTCTATTTTACTCCCTTTCTCTTTCTGTAAGTGAACAAATTATTCGATTATCCCTTGTTTGTTTAGAGTGCTGTTCCCCTCCATGCATTCATAGCCTACAGCTTTCATCCCACTTACTACATTGTGTTTTAATTACTTATTTGAACCAATATTTACTAAATAATTTCCTGTCTTCCCCGAAGCTCTGGGTCTTGTAGTGCCATCTATATGTACCAATTCTGAGTTTTCTTCCTTGCATATATTAAATCCCTCAGTATAGTTTTTGGCCACATTTTCTTTTAGTACAGGTAGAAAATTTTATTTATTTTTGTTATCTTGGAGACCAGTTGATCCTCTGCCTTCCTTTTAGGTCCAGTAGCTCTTCTACTAAACAGTGTTAAGCGCCTCTAAATCTGTTTTCCTCTCTATAAATGTATTTTGGAGAACTGTGACACTGCTTTGTCTCTGAGGCTTTGATCACTGGTGAGAATGAGTATGATGTGTGGATCTTTTTTTTGTGTGTGTGGGGGAGATATTGCTTTTTTAAAGATTAGTGTTTATGAGTACTTACTTATTCATCCATTTGTCTACACGATATACTGAAAAACAGCTCTGTACTTGGACAAGAAGAGTTAGGTTTAAGTCCCTCTTCCCAGATTTATCAGATTTGTGACCTTTCATTTTTTTCGTCTACAAAATAGAGATACTAATTCCTGCCTCTATCCATGGGATTATAGTGAAGATCAAATTGGTTAACGTAGACCAAAGCATGACATAAGTGTGATATATTACCGTAATCACCCTCATGCCTGAAAGAAAGTGTTTAGAAACGAAAGATTAATTAATAAATTGATAGTTGGCATTGGGTTTTGGGTTTTTTCTCCTTTTGGCAGAAATACTGAGAAGTTAGCGTAGTTAGATGAATAACACCTATAGTGTCTTTTGGGTAATGAATCTGCTATTACCCCTTTGAGAAGAATCTGAACCTGTTAATATCAATATCATATTTGTTAAGGAGCTTTGTCGTCAGGCTGTGGCTATGCCATTTACTAAGGGTATGGAGCTGGAAAATGACTAGCTAAACCTAGTTTACTCATTGATGAAATGTGGCGGATAATAATAATAATAATAATAATAGTAATAATAGTAATAATAACACGCCCGTCTTTCAGGGTCAATGAAACACGATAAAGTATCCAGCATCCAGCGCAATGCCTGGGAGATTGCTTGTTTTCGATAAGTAGGTAGTAATAAAAATAGTCAGTATAGAGAAAGATGATAGTTTACACTTATGAAATACTTGCTCTGTGTCAGGAACAAGGCCAAAGGCTTGAATATGTGTTATTTTATAATGCAAAATCTCTGGAGGGCTCTATAGGTATTCTCGTTATTCCCATTTTATTGATAAGGAAACTGGAATTTAGATAGGTTATGACTTGCTGAAGCTATACAGCTAATTCTTCCTGAATTCAGAGCTCATGATCTTTATTAATAATTAACTTTTCATTCCTATTGGAAACTTGACAGATGTTAACAGTAACTTTACATTCTGTGATACAGCCAAGTTAATAATAAAATAACATGTCTTTTAGATTAGAAAAAATGTTGAGACAAGATTTAATATAGACAACCCTCTTTGGTAATATGTAGCCAGTCCAATAATTTCAAGATTTAGTTAAAGTTATGTATATTTTTTGTTCTTCAGTATCTTCAAATTTTTTTGTGAATGGCATCTGTTAAAATTGTGAAAAAACAATTGTAGACCTACTAAAATATGAAATATTACTTGGAATTAATCATAAATCTGCTTGGACTGCATTGAGATTTTCTTTCCTTTTATCAGAAAGGCCCCAAACAGCAGAGTGAAGATTTGATAAGAGGGGGAGAGAGAGAAAGAAAGAGAGAGGCACCAATTACTGTGTCTTCTGCGCGTGTTCGTTGCTGGTGTTTCCCTGTGTTGTGCCCTCTTAACCCATCCATGCTCTTGTAGGAAAGCCGAAGTGAGAGCCACAGCTGTGTGAGGGAACGTGATTACGCACTTACACAACCCCCGATCCCGTACGTAGCCCCCTAAGCCTTTAGGTCGGCAATGGAGATTACTTAGGACTCTTCTTCCAAAGAACTTCTTCAGTTTCATTTTTAGAGAAAGTCTTTGCATTTGCATACAACAGTGCTTTGGTAAATATCTATTTAAGGGGAAGAACAGGGCACCTTTGGGGGCTCAGGTAAGTATTTTGATGTTAGCCTTGTTTTCATACATACATATTTTCAAACGTATTTTCAGGCTGTGAATGATAACTTGTGATACACTGGTGCTCTGGGAGTCTTAATGGTTGTTCTTTTCACTGCCATTTCAGTATGACTCATTAGGCAATGGTCTTTAATGTTTTGCTTGAATTAATGTGAATGCTTTATGAGAATGCCAGATTTCAATGACTTATCAACAGTTTAATTCTTAGGGTGATGTTAAAGCACATGAACCGAGGTGTACATATCATCAAGGGGGAAACCCTTTGCTTACCGTAACTTTGGTGACTTAAAAGGAACATTAAAAAAAAAAGTCATCTGGGTGCAGTAGAAAATCAGTCGGTTGCTGTGAACAGTAAATCCTTTCTAAGCGTGCAACTGGGCTTTGCTTGGGTTCAAGAGACGGGCATCGAGACCAGCCTGGTAGTGTAGGAACGAATGATCTAAGTCAGAAAAAGTCCTGAAATTTGGGATAATTCGCTTATCCCTTTGGGAAGTCTACTTATAACCATAGACTCTTGGGGATCTTAGAGGTGCCCTGGTCCATCCTTGCTTGTGGTTCAATGCTTTCTTCTCTTAGTCCCTGACCAGTGGTTTTTTGGGATCTTATTGCACTTGTCCCATACCAAGCAGTAAGCAACTTTATGTCCCTACGCCTGAATTTGGATCAATACTTGTTTCTCCCTGTATCCTAAGTTACTGTGTTTATAAAACATATGGAACCTGTTAATTTTATTGGCTGAAGTTATGTGTCTGTCCATTCAGAGTTGGGACATGTCTTGAGAAAAGAGAGCTGTGCTGAGTAGCTGTTCATCTCCTGAGGTGTGAGAGGACGGACACTTGTTCCCCTGCGTGAGGGTGGCTGCTGCTCATCTGAGCTGAGGGAGGGGGCTTGTACTTGGCCTTCCCTGACAGGAAAGGGCTGGGGTGGCTTCCATCAGCCTTTGTAGCTGTGAAAATAATCTAAGGGGCAAAATAAAAGAAGAGACTCGAACTTTCAGCGGTATTTACAAGTGTATATGCTCAAGAAGGCTGAGCCAAACAGGAGTTGTAGGGGAGGGTATAGTTCTGACCCACCTGCCGCTGAACAATTGATTCAGTATTTATTGCAAGCCTTCTACATGCAGGTCACTGTTCTAGGTACTGAGTCTGCAGTAACAGGGAACACAAGAGACCAAAATCCTGGCTTTGTTCTTGCCACATGCCAAGCACTGCGTTTGTGTATGTAACTCACAGCGCCTAGCACAAGGCCAGCTGGCAGGGTGCACCTTCAGGACAATTGTGTTGAATGAGTAGCCTTATAAAGTAAGTGCTGTTTCTGTTCCTGTTGGACAGTTGAGGACACTGAGTCTTGAAGAGATTTCGGGACTAAAACCACACAGCTGTCAATAACAGAGCTGGATATTGAACTCAGGTCTTTGTGACACCAGGCCCAGGCTATGAACCATGACCCTGGACTGCCTCCAGGCGAGAGGACAGGTGTGCCCTTGCATGTGCACAGGCTCATCCACTGACACTTTTATGCAGAATGTCCTTCGTATTTAGCAGTGCTTTTAGGTGAATGTCCTGAGATGCATTAAATTAAATTTCCTGTTACTTAAAGCATTAAATATTAGATACTGTTGTTGCGGTTCAGATTAGTTTATTTTTCTTGTTTCAAGTTGTCCTGATATGTAGTCATAATGTTTGGTAGAAAAATAACTTAGTACACAGCACCATGTTCTCATAGCAGGTCTTCAACAAACATTTGTTAGAATGAAAAACTGATTTTTTCCCTATCATCTGTGTCCTCAGCTCCATGGGTATGAATTAGGTTACTTGAGATTGACTTTTGCATTTTTTCTGCAGCTAGTTGGTACTGAGTCATTGTTCGTCTTAGTCCCAGCAGTGTTGATGCAGGTGGCTTTCATGTTACAGTACAGGTTGTAGGTTTTTTCAAAGTTAAAGATCCATTCTTTAGTGTGCGAGAAACGCTTTTCTCAGTGCAATAGCTGACCACCTCACCTTAGAAATGCAATCGTGCACGGGTTGGAGGAGAATTCCTGGGTTTGCGGGTCAGAGCCAGACTTGTTCCAGGTTTTTAGTTATGTCGCCTTCAAAGCTTGTATAAATTTTAGGAATGTAATTTTCTGTTTTAGTAAAAGGGTTCTATAATATCTATTGCAATAATAATAATAACAATATTAATTGAGTATTTACTATGTGCAAAACAAGGAATTTGACATAGTAAATTTAGATAAATCTGCCCATTGGTTACACAGTCACTAGGGGGAATGTCAGCCTAGAATGTCAACCCAGGGGGCCTGACTGCCAAGCCTGGGCCTACTTTCTGATAGGTTTGCTATAAATAACCCCTTCCTCTTTCTTCAGGTAGTTTCTCTAGGTTGCAAAAAGAACATTAGAATATATTCATATTAAGAAATGATTTTAGAATGTGGGGTTTTAAATAAGTATGGTACTTGTTGGAGAAAGCTTTATAGTTAATTTGGTCAATAAGAGTAAGTTTTAGGAAGTTTTAAAAAAAGATTTCATTTATTTTTTATTTTTAGTGAGAGGGGAAAGGAGGGAGAAAGAGAGGGAGGAAAACATCAGTGTGTGGTTGCCTCTCATGCGCCTCCTACTGGGAACCTGGCCCGCAACCCAGGTGTGTGCCCTGACTGGGAATCGAACCAGCGACACTTTGGTTTTCAGACCAGCACTCAAACCACTGAGCCACACCAACCAGGGCCAGTAAGAGTAAGTTTTAATTTCCAAATCTAATAAATGCCTTGATTGTATTTATTCAAGTATCACATAAAGAGAAAAACCCGAATGTGCAAACAAATAAAACTCTGAATATTCAAAAGATACTGTACAAGGTCATTTTTAGAAACATACACTTTGAGAAAGAGAAATGAAAAGTATTTAGCAATTAACCATATTTTAACATTGGTCTAGATTCAGACAAGCAAATCTGTTTCAATTTATGTTGTTTTTAATATAGAAGTATGACTGGTTGGAACAATTTCTTGATGTAATCCCTCCTTTAAAGAGTTGCTGAACCGGAGTAATCCAGAGACAAGCTGTCTTTTGTAGCTTTTTTTGGTATATTTGAGAATTGAATAGTCAAAGAGTTTTGAGTCTTAATGATGTGTCTGTTTTTACATGTAATTTTCAGGCAAATGCCAAATTGAAAAGCTTGTCTGCTTCCCTCACTCTACCCCCAAGAAAAAAAAAGTTGTTTTTCTTCTGTATATTTGCATGGGAATAAGGAGAGATAGATTTTTGTCCTGAGAGTAGAAAAAAAGGACATTGCACAAATCAAGTGTATTTTAGGTGGGTCTTGAACTTCACTGTAGTCTGAAACTCTTCACATAGCTTGAAAACAGCACCTTGGTTCAGTACTTGAATTTGGGATATAAATGCCTTGTTGCTTAGTTTGCTAGGTCCTTAGTTACATGTCAACCTCTTCTTAGTGGTTCCTGGGCAGCAAAACGGAGTGGTTTAGAATCTTGTTACTAAAAATGTTGGTATAACTGCATGGTTTTTGTATATATAAAATTTAGGCCCAACTGGATTAGGTTTAAAAAATAGGTTAAAATTAAGTCTTTGTCAACTTTTGGTAGGCCTAAGTTTTGGTGAGTTTGAGTGGCCACACAGATTTTTTTTTTTGCTTTGAAGATAATTTCAGCTTTCTTAGTGATTAGAGCATTGGAAAACACGGCTTTCATGTGTGACAGCAGTTGGCTTCCACAGGACCAGGCAACAAAAGCAAACTTAGCCTCTTGCCAGCTGGATAACCAGAGGCTTTCCCTTGAGGGCACAACCTGCCCCTCTAAAATTTAGACCTGGTGGAGTTGCCCCCACAAGGGCTCTGAAGGGATCGAGCCACTTGTGTCCAGCCTCCCAAAGTCACCAATCATTTCAGTCATAAATGGTCTTCAGATTGCCGTCGCATGGTGCCTGTCAGCTGTGAGGGGCGAGATTTTACTACATAAGAAATGGTTCTCAGGCCCTACAAGAACTATTAGAAAGTCAGTAATATCCTAGCTAGAAGCAACCGAACTTGTAAAACAATATTTTCAGAAAAATGGCTCTGAAGTAAGCCTACAGCGGTAATTTACAGAGCCAGCCATGAAAGACTTCTTCTTCGAGATGAGTACCCATCAGCAAAAGTAATAAGGCGCCAAGGTACTTTTTCCAGTTAAAAAAAAAGCCATAGTAAATAATGCCATAATAAATCAGATTCACTCTAAATGTATTCTGAACCCGAACTGCTAAGTTGCTACTTATCTCCAAGACATAAAACAAATTAGACTTAGTTTACTGGTTTTCCTCATTGCCAGAACCTATGCCGTGTGAAAAGATTAACTACAAAATTAAGACACCTGCTAAATTAGGACATGAAAAAGATTCATCAGAGAAGGCCAGATTGACCAGGCAGTCTCATATGAATCTTTAACAATTATCAAGCTGTTGCAAACGGAAAATCTTAAAGGGAACTGTCTCACTCTCTACATTCAAGTCAACATCAAGTCCTGTCTGCTATTTCTTCAAATGTAGTGTGAATTTACACATTTCTGTTTTCACCTCAGACAACGTCATCTAAGCAGACACACCTTCCCCCACACACCACACATGCATATAGCTATGTATATATACACATGTGCACATGTATACACACATGAATACATCCATATACATGCTATATGTATGTGCACATGTATTTCTGCCTGGATGAGGGGTGTGTGCATGTGTGTATCTTAAGAGAAGAAGTGGTCCAACAAAACAACATGCATTAAACTTGGGAACTTGTTAGAAATGCGAAGTCGCCGGCCACACCCCAGACCTAGTGAATCAGAAGCTCCCCGGGTGAGTTCCGTCGGTCCGTGTTTCAACAAGTTCCCAGGCGAGGACCCGATGGGCTTTGCTGCTGAAGAACCACAGCTATTGACAGTGCGCGGAGGACGTGTTTGCTCAGGGCTGCTTAATGGAATGTGAATCTTAAATCTTGACAATGGGAAAAAGAAAGTACAGCTGACAAGTTGGGAGGAGATGTAGAAGAATGGGTACAGGTTCTGACAACCGTATTTTGGGAGGAGTCAAGATAGTTGATAGTTGATAGAACAAAAAATGAAATTGGGAGTATGTCTTAAAAGTAACCAACAGAACTAAAATTGTGATGCACATCGAGAGGAAGAGATGGGGGGTGTTCATGGGCAGTATAAGTTGACTAAAGCATTATGTCCTAACAGGCCATGTCTCATAGATATTTAAAAGTCATAGATGAAGAACTAGTGGGAAAAGTGTAGTTAGAACATTGAAAGTGACTGCCGGAAGACCACCAACATGAAACGTAAATGTGATTGCCTTTGGGGGAGCTGTTTTGTTGTCTTTGACTTTTTAACCATGGTTTATATATTACTTTGATTAAAAATTGGAAAACAAAATAAAATGCACTTCAGCCTATTGTGGAGGAGTGTCTCCTGAGTAAATTGAAGAAAGGGCAGCCCGTCACTTTTCTAGGTTCTTTTTCATGAGGGTAAAGAAAGCCCCTGGTTATGTAATTACACACCTTCCATGCGGGCTCTAGCTAGGCAAGTGGATTTGTAGAAATGTGTGTGTTTTTCTGAGGTTCCTCTGGCTTGTGCTGGGTAATTAACCTTTAGTTTGTATTCTTCCCATATTTTTATTCAGAGAATATCAGGAATCATTGAAAAACTGAAATCAAGTATTAGCTGAATACTTTCATATTTTTTTATAGAATCATTCATAGGAAGACTAGCACCTTCTTTAGGTTTCTGTTTCCTGAGATTGGTCTGAATCCCTCCACTTTCTGTATTTGAACTGTGCTTCCTGCTAATTAGCTTTTAAAGGCTAAGAGATCAGGAACCGAATTTGGTACCTGTGTAGTTCTTAACCCGATTGATTTTAGGAGCGGCCTTCTTACATTTTTATAGAACTTCTTTCTACTGAAACGTAATAATCTGTTTATAGATAAGAGATAAAGTGTTTTAATTTTACTCAGGGGACCCCGACGAGCCCAAAATGAAATCCAGTGGAAAAATACGCGGAGCGCACGGCTACCGCGCCAGCTGATGCTTTAATCCTCTCATAAAATATTTACCTACAATTTGTGTTACGGTGATTTTTTTAGGCCTTTTCCATTGGAAAGTACATTTTGTTAGCTTGCTAATTATCACTGAAGTGAAAGGTGAAGTGTAAAAGCATTCTTATTTTTAAATATGTTTTAAAATTGGTCAAACCACTTAAAAATACTTTATATCGGAATAAATTATAGAAAGTTGAAGGAGTAACACAGAGAACTTTCATAAGCTATTTATCCAGATTTAGCACATTTTAACATTTTGCCATATTAGGTTTAACATAGTAATTTTTTCTTTATCTACACACGCACAAACAGACTTTATTTTTCTCAAAACCATTTGAGAGTAGACTGCATAGATATGTCCCTTTCTTAATACTTTAGTATGGGTTTCCTAAGAACAAAGGTATTCTCTCACATCACCACTGCATACTTGCTTAAACCCAGGGAATTTAACGTGCACACAGTACTTGTGCCTGTAGTCCACATTTCCGGTTTTGTCAATTATTCCAATAAAGCCCTTTGTTGCATTTTGTCCCTTCAGTCCAAGATCCAGTGTAGGATCACATGTTGCATATAGTTGTCATTACCCTTTAGTCTTCTCCAATCTGGAATAGTTTATCAGCCTTTCCTTATCTTTTCTGACATTAATACTTTCATGATGTTCACGTATTTGAAGATGCCGGTCGGACGTTTTACAGGATGTTCCTGTGAACCCAGCAGGCTGACCCTCCTCTCCGTGGCTGCTCAGGGTGCCAGACTCCCACATCTCCATACGCACGTTTTCCGGGACCGTCCCCCCTTTGTTTTAGATGCATCTTTCACGGAAACCTTCCTCGCTCTCCGCGCCATTCCGTACCCCATTAGGCCCTGCCTCTGTCGTACTTTCCAAATTAAATTACAGTTAGGGTTATGCGTTTGCTTCCTTTCTAAACTGGGAGCACTCTCACCTTTAGGTCCCTAGAACTAGGTGGACACACCATTAACTTAGAATAAGTGAGAGTGAGTCCACGAACCTGAGTGTTCCGTGAGCTAGAACTCTGTGCCACTGTGAAAACCAAACAATGGCAGTATTTACTCTGTGTCAGAAAAAATGTTTATGAATACATTGCCTCATTTTTGATTTTTTCACATGTTGTTCTTAACCTTTAGTTATATATTTTTCCTAATAAAATGGATGAATAAGTAGCAAATGCAGGTTTTAGAAAAAACATGAAAATTGACTGCTGTACTTTTGTATGGTAGATTTTTCTATAGAAACATGCTTGTGATACCATTTTCTGCTACTGAAACTGCCCTGAGTTTTTATGATGGATTTTCACACATAAGTATTTCATGACATCTCCCATTATTTGTGGTGTCTGCATAATACTTGGAGCAGCATGTATTTGGCATTCAGGAAACATTCATGTTGACTAATCAAGAGTATCACAACTTCCGCTGCCTGATGGAGATTGGCAGTCTTTACATTAGAGAGTAAACATGTTTGAATTCATTTTCCTTGAGACAAAATCAGATTCTTAAACTCAAGATACTTGGAAGATATAAGAAATAACAGAAAATGCCATAGGCTTACTTGATGTGTTTTTCTTACATTCTCCTCAATGATGGTTTTTCAGAAGTTACCTTAAAGAGTTTAGAGTCATGATGTTTGAATACAGCCCTCTTCTGTCTCATGGCCTTCTTTTCTCTAGGTTAACTTGTCATCTCTTGTACCCTGATAGTCACCCTGATGATGATTCAGCGTTTGCTTTGTCATTATTTCATTGTAGGGGTGGCAGGATCTTACTAAATTTGTACATAGCTAATTAAGAGTTTGAACAATTCCGATATGCTCATTTCAGCTTTCTTTATACCGTTAAGGCAAAGGGAAAAAGGATTTACTTAGCTAATTAAAACTTAACAAGAAGGAATGTTTAATCTGCTTGATGCAAACCAGTAAATGTTTTTAAAGAGCTTGTAAAATCAACCCAAACTAAGGATATGCCAATTAAAATTACTATTTTTTAAAAAATTAATTAAAACACTGATGGATTCTCTAAGGGACAATTTTTGACCATTCACATCTTGGGCATTTGGTAAGATTATTAGGAAATAGGGACCTACTGGTATTTTACAAAGTCTGTTCATGACTCACAGTAAGAAACGGATATTATAGCCCTGGCTGGTGCGGCTCAGTGGATTGAGTGCCAGCCTGCAAACTAAAAGGTCGTGGGTTTGATTCCCAGTTAGGGCACATGCCTGGGTTGCAGGCCAGATTCCCAGTTCGGGACATGTGAGAGGCAACCGATTGATGTTTCTCCCCTGATCTATCTCTCACTCCCCCCCGCCCCCCACCGCCAAATAAATAAAATTGTAAAGGAAAAAGGAATACATACTATATTGCTATCTAGTACACACATGTGTAACTGAACAGAAGTTATGGAAAACAATGTTTAACCTTTACCTCTTGTGATGCACCCTTTTTTTTGTTCTCTTATATCTCAAATTGTAAAACGTGCTTTTTGGGACTGACTACATTGATTTTGCAGATTGATCAACATTCACATTTTGAAGAAGTATTGCACTAGATTTTGAACTTGAGTACAGAGACCATGATTTCATCATCTTTCCATTGGCGGGGGCTAGCTGTGCCTGGCATGAAGGAGGTGCTCCTAGATGGTATTAAATGAGTTGGTGGTTGGAAAGAGGAGTAAGAAATGAAATAGGTATCAAGGAGTAGATGTTTCGGCAGTGAGGTTCTTGGGTGTGAGCCAGGCAGCAGAGTCCAAGTACTTCTGGTGTTCGTGTTTGGTGTAAGATTTTTGTTTTTGGATAACACAGACCAACTAGAGGTAGCTTAAACTAAGAAGTATATTTTATTTTTTAATTTTTTATTTTTTCAGTATAATTTAAAAATATTTATTTTATTTTTAGACAGAGGGGAAGGAAGGGAGAAAGAGAGGGAGAGAAATATCAATGTGTGGCTACCTCTTGCCCACCCCCTACTGGGAACCTGGCCCACAACCCAGGCATGTTCCCTGACTGGGGAATCGAACCCGTGACCCTTTGGTTTGCAGGCCGATGCTCAATCCATGGAACTACACCAACCAGGGCAGAAGTGTATTTTAAAAGGATTCAGAGTGTTTCACAGAACTGAAGGCAGGACTGCATCTTGCAACTTGGGAAGGGATTGAAACTAGGGACTGGAAAGCCTTCAAGAGCCCAGGCATGTTTTCCTGTGTTTTTTCCTGTCTGCTTCTCTTGGCTTGGCTGCTCCCTCCTCCCGCCCCCATCCTCCCTGCCACAGAATGCGGTCCACATGACGGGTAATTTATGTCCAAATTTCAGTCCACACTTTAGTATTGCTTGTGACTTGTATATGGCAGAATCGATTAGTCTTTTGATATGTACTGTTTGCTCGGTGTATCTCAACTCACTAGTTTTAGATTAGATCTCCTCTGTTATCCCGCTGTAAGATTTAGTGTTTCTGTTGACTTTGTTGTACCTTCTGGGTCATATGAGTACACATCGTACACATGTGTGTACGTATAATCATTGCCTGCAAAAATGTTAATTAATTCAGCACACTTCCGCAGCATGCATTCTTCATACTAGGTTAGGCTGTAGGATTGTTAGGAAGATAAATATCATGTATTTAGAATAGTTTTGTTCCTTGAAGGCTAATGCCAGTGATTCAGAAAAGTATACCAAGTTTTTGTTCACGGTGTTAGTTCAAAATTAGTCTTCAGCTTTTCCATACCTCAGTCTCATTGCTGCCTTCCTTGTTTGTTACTTTTAGCTGTAGCCTTCTCTCCTGGGATGGAGACTCACTTCGACCCGTCTTCAGTTTGATTTAATGTTTGTGTTCTACATGGGAACTTGGTCCATTATTCCAATAACAGTCCTTGTAGCCTGACCCAGGCACCCCCAGGGGAATCTGTACTAGGCACTGCCTGGCTTCCTGGGCCCCTTGTGCACCCAAGTCAGAAGAACAAGAGAGCTAGACAAGAATATATGGCTCTTATCTTTGGGAAATGCAGACAGATGGAGAAGATAAATTCACAAATGTTTTTAAATAAATACATTTTAACTGTTATAATTCAAGTTTGAATGAAGTACTATAGGAATGTTTGTACCAATGCCTGTCACATAGTAGGATCTCCAGAAAGACTTTTGGAAAGAATCAGTAAATGAATTGGGGGGAGGGGGGTTCATCTACTATAGCCTCATGGAGGAGGTAGCACTTGAGCTGATTTTTACAGGATCTGTAAAATTTGGGTAATGGGTGGGTACTGGATTGGGCATTTTTACTGTAAGGGCTGCTCGTGTATAGGACCCAGGTTATGAACTGATGGAGGGCAGCTGAGTGTGAATGTAGTATTGATTATGGTGGGAGAACAGCGGAAGGGATTGGGTAGAGCCTGGCTGAGAGGCCTGATAGGCCATAGTGGAGAATTTAGTCTTCAGTCTCTGAGAGCTACATGAGAATTTCCAATGCAGGGGAGAGAGGAAGAGATTTGTTCTCTTAAAGGTAACCCTATGGTCTGTCCTAGCCTGGAATGGCAAGACATGGGCAGTGTGGACGTTAATTAAGATGCTCTTTTAAAAACTTAGGCAAGACCTGGCCAGTGTGGCTCGGTGGATTGAGCGGCGGCCTGCGAGCCAAAGCGTCTCTGGTTCGATTCCCAGTCATGGCACATGCCTGGGTTGCAGGCAGGTCCCCAGTTGGGGGAGTGTGAGAGGCAACTATGCATTGATGTTCCTCTCCCTGTCTTTCTCTCTCCCTTCCCCTCTCTTTAAAAATAAATAAAATCTTAATAAAGAAGAAATATATATATATATGTGTGTAAAATAAAAGTCTAGGTAAAAGATGATGAAGGGTCCACCTAAACCCGTAGTAACAGTGAGGGTGAAAAAAGTTAAATTTGATATATTGATCCTTTGGGGGGAGAGGCTTTTCAGGACTGTCTGCTCCATCTCAGGGTCAGATTTAACAGCCTGCTTTAGTCAGTGCACAGGGTGGAGGCCGATGAGCTGCATCCTCCGTCATGACTCTGATGCTGTGTCTACCTGGTTAGCTATCCCTTAGTCTTGTCTCCAGTTTCCCAATCTTGTAGTTACCTGGCAATTGGAATTTGGCTTGTCTCTGTGGATGCTTTGGATACTAAAATAGAAAAAGAAAAACAAACCAAACAAACCCCTGCCCTTATGGGGGAGATAGGCGCATACCCAATCAATTACAATAATGGTGGGAAAGGCTGTAATGGAGGCATGGACAGACTCGTGTAGAAGCAAGGGGGATGGCCTGATGCTCCTGGGGTCCGTTAAGGAAGAGGAGGAGAAGATGCTTAACTTAGTGCTGGTGGACGAGGGTCTCAGACAGGAGAGAATGGAGGTACCTGTGGAATATTCAGGAGACGGACAGGAGAGGGCTGGAGTGACAGATCTGCAGGAGCAGTAGGCCCGGCCCCTGACTGCTCCTCAGGGAAGCTGAGCGACCACAGCACCCTGCTTGGTGCTATGCAGAGAGATGCAGATTTATGGTAGTTAACCTGGGGTTCACTGGTATGTTTTCAAAGCAACCGAGGTGGTGCTGAGGGGCAGCCATGGCTGACAGTCACTAATCCAGGAGGGAAGTTTTCCCAGAGACGGTGGAGGATAGGTGATAGCTGACGCCTTAGGGGCAGATCAGTTTGGGAATGGGGAGAATTAGGAAATAGAATCAGACAAAAAACCCTCATTAATAGGAGACCCCGTCATTGTGGTGGGCACAGGGAGGTGCCAACGGAACCCCTAAATCTTAATTGTACCCTTTTAAATTTAGGTTTTCGATGTATATTTTGCATAATCCTTCCTGTTTATGACCCAGAGTGGATTGTATATCAGGATATACTTTAAATGTCTGATTCACATGTACTGTATATTGTTGACTGACAGACTGATGGAACTGATACACATTAATCCTTTTATCATTGATGTAGAAAATCATGACCTTTAATTCTTATCAGCAGCAAATACCTATATCTGCCTCCAAGTTTATTTAAAAGAAGAATGCATGAAAGTAACAATTTCCAAGAATCTATTTTCTGAAGTCAAAGTTACCTGTCAGTTTTGCCATAAATTCCTTGAGGCATGAAATAGCCTGCCAGTTGTCTATTGCTCTCAAAGTTAATGAATGGTTATCAGTTTATCATGGGTAATAACCTAGCTGCAAATTGCAAAGGAGGCATTCTGTCACTTCCTAGCATTTTCACTTCACAGCTATATCTGCCTTTCTATAGTATCTGCCTTTTCTACAGGATTTGGAGGCTAGTGTCCTAAAGCTTTTAATAGAGAACATTTCTTACTTGGAAACCTCTTTATACTCACTAATAGCGCAGTGAAATATTAGCTGGGCTGTATTTTGCTTTGTGTAATAGATCTTGTATAAATAAAGTGTCTTGGTGATATTTAATTTTTATTTCTAATTCATATTCCATTCACTTCTTACGAGTGAAGTGCAGCAGTTTTCCAGTTCTCTAGCCTCTTGGTTAGGTAGTTAATGATTGGAAAAACAGGACTGTTTCAAGGAAGCTTACTTTTTAAAGGCATACTTTTTTTTTTTTTACCCTCCCCAACTAAGAGAAGAATTCCGTAACATGAATTCAAGGTCTTGGACTTCATCTGTAATTAAAAGCAGCAGCAAGAGCAAACTGGGTCCATGTCTTGTTCAGCCTCACGTTTCCGTCACTGAGCATAGTGGTATCACTGAGCAAATATTCGTTGAATTGAATTAATGTGAGCTGTCACCTGCATGTCCTCAACTATAAGTTTGTGGTATTGTACAGTGGGTTATCTTTGGGGTGGGGGGACACTGACTTAATTCCATATGTGGCTTTTATTTTACCAATATAAACAGAGGTGACTACACAGCTGAATGTGATTATTTTAAGTTTCAAACTTAAGAATTTCAGTTCCAGTTCTTTTATTGTTGAAGAGCTGCCCTCAGAACTTGCTTCCTCCAGTGGTTTTGTGTAGAATTCTTTGAGTATTTTTATCAGTTTCATTTTGGCTCATTCAGTAGAAGCCTGGCACAGTGACTTGTGTATAGTAGTGGTTAGTTAACTGGTTAAAATGCTTTAATGACGTAGGAGTATAAACATTACTGAATTTTCTTTGGGGCTTTGGTGTGATTTCAGTAATCTCTGATTAGTTATTACCATTGATATAGGTTATTTACCTATGTATATTTAAAAAGCTTCAAGTCCTTTCAGTTTCTAAAAGTTGGAGGAAATAAAATTCTGTTCTGATCGACGGCTTCTTGCATTCTTATTCCTAAAACATGTATGGAAAAGCAGAGAGAGAAATTCTCCCATTATTAATTTGCCTTGTTCATTTTGTACATTGCTTTATCTTTTTTTCTTGTGTTTATTTTATCTTTCCAACCATAAATATTTCTCTTGATGGAACCATGGCATACATTTTATTATAACTGCTGCAGAGTATGCACTAGTAGAAACTTTATAAATTGTTGATTGGTTGGTTGCTTGGCTGGCTGATTAGTTATGGGACTAATCTTCACAAAGAAAGCGTTTCGATGTGTAACAGTTTCTTTATGGATACATATCCGTCCTACCGAAATATTTCCTAGAGAGACTCTCAGTTTTCCTTCTTGCCTCCTTTCATAGTTGAACGAGCCTTACTTTTCAGGAAGCATATCTCTGTATATTTATTCAGAATTTCTCATTTTGTAATGTAAACAATTTCCTCATGAGAAAAAGCCTGAAGAAATAAAATAGAGTCGCTATAGTCAAGCCGTTAAGTTACTGCAGTCAAGTAGGTTGAGGCCTGAGGAAATGATTCTGTTCTTGCTGGAACTAGCCTGGGAATTTAAACTTTTGAACTTTCGAGATCTGTGTTAATGCCCAGATGTATGTCAAAGCCCCTGATGACCCTGGGATTACCCACTGAAGGACAAACAGAAGAATGTTCACATATGTAGACCGCCTGACATCCATTATCCAGAGCCCTGGCCATGTAGAGGATTACCATTGTGGACCAGTCCAGAGGCTACAAATTCGGGAGTGATTCTCTTCAAGAATGTACTTTTTACTGTAAGAACTCCTAGCTTTTCTTTCTCCTTTGGAACAATCTCTGTATTGCCTGGTTGTGTTTCTAGTTTGCAAACCCAAAGACCCACAGATAAATCTTTATCATTTATTTCTAGCCAAAGCCTCCAGATTCTTTTTGAGTTTGTTGTCATTCACACATGGCCCGACGTGAGCGGACGGGTCTGGTCTGTAGCACGGTGGGTCGTCACCGAGGCATTAACTGCTTGACTTGAGCCAAGATCCTTAATTGGAAGAGGCATCAGTGAGAAGATCCACTTGGTCTATCAGATTTCCTCCTTCCTCTCCTGGTTCCCAGGCGGTGCCTGCTTAGATAGTAAAGAGGCGGACTGTTGTATGAGTCCAGGTGAGATTTACCAATACTTTGCTGGAAAGCTGCTCTTTATCCTGATGGTGGCCTTGGTCAGGTAACAAAGGGGATTAAATTTGTGGGAGGGTTTGGACATAAGTGGATTTCTTGACAAAGCTCAGTTGCTTCCCTGGCCCAGGTTGGTGGGGAAGGGGTGAGCCTTTTTGGAGTTGGCTTGCTTCCTGCTCTGGCGACTTGACTTAGGGGCTCGAGGAGCCCTCTGAATCAGTCCTTTGAATACCTCACTTCCTATAAACTTGGAGTTCATACACACAGAGCTGTAAATTTTTATTCGAATAGAAACTGTATTATTTTCACTGATAAACTGAGTTGCAGATTTTTATTCAAATAGGAATATTTCTTTTTATTTCCAGTTATCTTTTTCGGTCACAAGTGTAAGTGGCCTCTTTGTTAAAAAATGTATTTTCTGGCCTGGCCAGGTGGCTCAGTTGATTGGAGGATCATCCTGTACACCACAGGGTTGTGGGTCTTTTCCCAGTCTGGGCATGTACCTAGGCTACGGGTTCTTTCCTCGGTCGGGGCACATACGGCGGCGAGGCGGGGGCAGCCGATCGATGCTTCTCTCTCACACTGATGTTTCTTTCTCTCTCTAAAATCGGTACAAAAACATGTCCTTGGGTGAGGATTAAAAAATACATACTTTCTAAGCTTTCATTGTTAACATGTAGAGATATTATTATTTTTTAATGTTATTTTGTGATCAACAACTCCACAAAATTATCACTTCTAACAACATTTCAGCTCCCCTGTCCCACTGTGGGTTTTCCAGCTGCAGTGCTGTCATTCGTGTGCATGGACGCCTTTGCCTTTTTTCCAGCGTACAGTTCCATGCAGCGCAGTGGTGAAGGGCGTGGCTACCACTGCCTGGGTTTAATTCTGTCCCCACTGACCTGTTAACTGCGTGATTTTGGGCAACATATGTTTCCTGTGCCTCCATTTCCCCATCTTTAAAGTGGGCTAATAGCACTACCTCATGGGATTTTTAGGAAGATTATATGAATTAAGTGATTTAATATTTATAAAGTCCTTAGAACAGTATCTGACCCATAGTAAGCATCATAAAAATGTTTGATAAACAACTTTTTACTTGCATTGGCTAGTACTTCTAGATCAGTATTAAAAAATAATGGTGTGGCCCTGGCTGGTGTAGCTCAGTGGATTGTGTTGGATTGTGAAGCAGAGGGTCACCGGTTCGATTCCCAGTTAGGGCACGTGCCTGGGTTGTGGGCCAGGTCCCTGATGGGGAGTGAGAGGCAACCACACATTCATGTTTCTGTCCCTCTCTTTCTCCCTCTGTTCCCCTCTCTCTAAAAATAAATAAATAAATAAAATCTTTAAAAAAAAAAATGGTATGCTTTCTTCATTCCTCCTAGACTTCAACAGAAATGTTTCTGAAAGACTTCTAATGTTTCATTGTTTTGATGTTTCAGCAATGATTCCAACAAAGAAAGTTACAGACTGATGTAACATTTTGCATTTTTCATTTATATTAAGTAAATAGTCATCTCTCACTATTTTGCTGAGGATTAAAGATCAGGAATGGTTTTAAATTTTATCATATGCTTGTTTGACATATACTCAGATGATCATTAACTTATTTTTTGGCCGGTTTATATTAATATGAATAAATTTCCTAATATTAAACTGTCCTTGCATCATTGGAATGAACAGTTTGTGCTCATAGTTTATCTTTCATTTAGAGTACTTCTGAGTTCTTTGTGCTATTATCTGTGAAGTTTTTGCATTTGTATTCATAAGAGACCTTACAGTGATTTTTAATGTGTTCTTTATTAGCTTTTGGGGTCAGCGTGATGCTCTAAGTACCTGACAGTGTCCCTACTTTCTCTATACCCTAGAAAAGTTTAAATTGTGTTATTTCTTCTTTTAAAATTAAGAGAATGTTAAATTAGGAAGGGAAGTAAGAGATTTAATCTAGCTGTCTTAATTTTATAGGTGAAACAGTGGCTTGTTTAGAGCTACTTAATGTTAGCTGCTTGGGTGGGGGTTGTGCCAGGGAAGTGAGGAAATAACATTTATTGAACATTTACTTATGTGTTTAAAAACAATATCATGCAAAATAAATAGTATACTTTTATGTACTCATTAGATGTGTATTTGCTTATTTGAATAAAGTCAGAGTAAAAAATTCTGATTTTTAAAAAAATAGAGTTTTTCGGTAAGACCGGTTTTAGATTCATAGTAAAATGGAGTGGTAAGTGCAAAGTTCACACATACCCCGTGCACATGAATAGTCTCACCCACTATCAACGTCCCCCACCAGAGTGGTCCGTTTGTTACAATTGACGAACCTACATTGACACCTCAGTGTCACTCGAAGTGTCTAGTTTACATTAGGGTTCATTCATGGTCATTAACTCTATTTTGTACATGCTGTGGATTATTAAAAAAAAAATATTTTTTTTTAGAGAGAAGGGAAGGGAGAGAGAAAGACAGGGAGAGAAACATCGATGCGAGAGAGAAATATCGATTGGTTGCCCCTCTACCTGGCCTGTAACCCAGGCATGTACCCTGGCTGGGAATCGAACCTGCAACCTTTAGGTCTGTGGGATGATGCCCAACCCACTGAACCACACCTGTCAGGGTGGGTTTTTTGTTTTTATTTTTTAAATTTTGTACATGCTATTTAAAGAAGAATTTTTGTTTATGCTATTACAGTTGTTTCTGCTTTCTCCCCCTTTTCCCATCTCCACCCAGCCCCACTGTCTCCCCTCCCACTGTCAAACCCCATATTGTTGTCCATGTCCATGGGTCGTGCCATGCTAGGGGTTTTGACAAATGTATAATGACAGGTAGCCACCAATATAGTATCACACAGAATGGTTTCCCTGCCCTAAAAATTCTGTGCCCTGCCTGTTCATCTTCCCCTTCCCACAGCCCCTGGCAACCACTGATCTTCCAACTGCCTTCATAGTTTTGTCTTTTCCAGAATGTCTTATAGCTGGAATCATATAGTATTGTAGCCTTTTCAGATTGGCTTCTTTCACTTAGTAATACGTATTCAAGGTTTCTCCAGGTCTTTTCATGGCTTGATAGCTCATTTTTAAGTGCCAAATCATATTTCATTGTCTGGGTAAAATTCTTTTGGCTTTGGATGGCTGAACGTCTTTCCCGAAGATCCTATCTCAGTCTCCTTTTAATCCCACAATCTAGTCTGTCAGTTAACAGATTTTTATTGAATGCCAGCAAAGTGCTTTGTCACTCTGGTGGTACAGCAGTGATCAAAACAGACGTGAGCAGTGCCGGACCTCATGGAACCTGGCATAATTTTGAAAACCAAACAGGTGCCTGGTGAATGTGTTTGTATGTGTTTGCTCATGGCCCGTCGTCTGGAGATTCTTTGTCTCTGTACTGGTTTCCAAACATGGTAATATGCACTCATTTCCACTAGGTGGTGGTAGAGCCACGTGTCCAGAATAGTTTGCACCATAATTAAGACACTAATTGCTAGCTTATAAATATAGTTCTCTTTATAATAAGTAAAATTTAAACCTGTTTATATTAATTCACTGGAATATAATCACTAATTAAAATGAAAACTTTGAACACATTTTTCAGAATGAATCTTAATAAGTAAAATCTCTCCAGCTCTTACCTTGGTGCCCTTGTTTATCAGTGAAACATGTATTGAGATTTGGCTGCACTCTAGGCATTGTGCTTGTGCCGGGGACTCTGAGTTGGCTGCGATTCCCTTTCTGTCTTTGACATGTCACAATTTAACGAGGGAGACAGACATGAAGAGAAGTCCAGTATGCACATGAACTGTACATGTCTTATGTGCACCGTTAGATGAGTTCTAGCAAATGCATACACCTGTGTAACCCAAATCCCCGTCAAGAATAGACCGGTACCATCCTGGAGTGGCTATTTTCAAGGACCATGTGCAGGCTGAGTAAGCAGGGAAAGCCAGTTGGGACAAAAATGGAGATGATCAAACCAAACATTTCCTGAAATAGTAACCTGGGTTCTTGAGCTACTGTTTATCAGTTCAATTTAGTCCTTGCGAGCCCAGGATGTACTTTGCTTTTGTCCAGGAGATTGTACATGAACTGGTTTTGGGGTTTTTCTCTCACTTGCAGTCATGCTAGACTGCCCATGCTTTGCTTTTCTGAGATGAAGGACTTGGCTTTATACTCCTCGTAACATAACTTAAAAAATAACTTACAGACCCAACAGCCAAAGGTTCTGTGCCGCAGCGCGGGAACCCCAGCGTGGTCAGAGCAGGCAGCCTCCCTGAGCGCGGACCTTGTGCCGGGCCCTTTGTGCCGCCGCCTCTCCCCGGCCCACCCCAGACCGCAGGCAGCTGATGCTCCCTCGGCCAGGGGCGCCAGTGAGGGACTGATGTTCGAGGCCATAGGAATCGGGTTTGGAGCCCAGGCTCCTCAGGTTCCAAAGCAGGGTCACTGCTCCACTCAGCCCTCCCGCGCCTGCCCAAGCTCTGTGCATTGGCTCTCAAATCGTGCTCTCCGGCGCAGCAGCCTTAGCATCATGTTAGCCCCACAGGTTGCCAGGCTTCCCCCAGACCCACGGAGTCACAGCCTTTGGGAGTGGGACCCAGCCTCGGATGCCCTCCCAAGCCCTGCAGGTGGCTCTGACACATGCCCCAGTGGAGAACCATGGCTTTTATCAAGGAATCCCGATAATCATAAGGCAGCATAGACTGCATTCCCATTTTGTAGTCAGAAAATGAGGCTCAGATTGACCGTGTGCTCTGGCAAGCACAGGAAGTGATGGACACCTGCATGGGATCCAGGCTGGTCTCACTGTAAAACCCACGATTGGGCGAACTTTACATTAGGTAGATTTTACCTTGGGAGCAACCGACTGACCGACCAGCCAGCCAACAGCAACAACAACAAAAACTGTGTTAGTTTCCGAGGGCTCCTTAACCAATTATGATTCGGTGGCTTAATAGAGGAATTTCTCCTCTCACAGTTCTGGAGGCTAGAAGTCTGAAATCAAGGCGTGGGTGGGACTTTCTGTAAAGACTGCAGTGAGTGGAGAATTCTTCCTCGCCTTTTCTTCTGGTAGCTCCAGTCAGTCCTTGTCATTTCTTGCCTTGTAGTTGCATGACTCCAGTCTTTGTTGTCACATCGCTGTCTTTCTGTGTGTCCTTTCTGTGTTCTTATGTCACCAGTCATTGGATTTAGGGCCCACCTAATCTGGTATGACCTCATCCTAATGACCCTATTTCCAAATAAGGTCACACTCAGAGGTTCTGGGTGAACATGAATATTGGGTTCATACTGTTCAATCCACTATAGCACCTTTGTAGAAAACCATTGACAGAATATGGGAGCCTAGTTTCTGACACTGTTCTGTTCCGCTGATCTATGTATGTGTCTTTATGTCAATACTATACCATCTTGATTGTTTTAGCTTTACAGCAAGTCTCGACATCAAGTGATGTGAGTCCCCCTACTTTGTTCCTTGTAAAAATTGCTTTAGCTTTTTTAGGTCCTTTGCTTTTCCATATCATCTTTATAATCAGTTTGTCAATTGCTGTTTTAAAAACCTGCTGGGACTTTGATTGGGATTGCTTTGAATCTATTGATCAATTTTATTTCTTAATATTAATTGAATTTTCTGATTCATTTACTTAGGTCTCCCTTTTGCTAGTGTTTATTAGTGGCCTGAGGTGTTCCTTGGCTTGTGGTTACATAGCTCCAATCTCTCTCCATCTTCACATAGTCTTCTCGTCTCCCTGCACCCCCTCTTCTGCCTCTTACAAGACAGCTGTCAGATTTAGGGCTCACCCACATAATCCAGGATGATCTCATCTGAGATCCTTAACTTAATTACGTCTGCACATATCCTTTTTCAAATAAGTTCACATTTATAAGTTCGTGGGGTGAAGACATGTTCATATCTTTTTGAGGGCCACCATTCAACCCATGCTCAGACCCTGCTAGAAAAATTGTTACTTTATAGTAAAAATACAAAACAAAGGCGAGCCGTGTTTACACACCGAGCGTCTGAGGATGTTAGGATCGGTTCTCTGATTTTATCTCTTGCAGCTAGCGTCGCCCGCTGGACTGTGCAGGCGTGTTGCCTTGTTGCTGTTTACTAAACGCTCCACGCAGGGCGTTAGCTCTCCTCCCATTGCCCGAGTTGCTCGTCTTCCAGATGCTGCAAACTTCTTCCTCAGGTTCATTTGATTCTCCGCGCAGTGTCATCTTACTGGAGGGCTCTCTCTACCCTACCTAAAATACCAGCTCTCATCCTACATCCTCTGCACCGCTTTATTTTTCTTCTAAGCATTTATCACCATCTGATTTATTACATTATTATTCCTCTGTCTGTTATTGGCCTCCATGAAATGTAATGTAAGCCCCGTGATAGTAGGGACTCTGTTGTTCATGAATATATTCCCAACACCTGAAAAAGCGCCTGGCACACGGTAAATGCTTAGCAGAAATTTCTGAATTAATTAAATGAATGAGTGGGTGATTTTCTTCAGTAGAGAAATAACCTTTAACAAAGGAGGTGACTTTAATCACATGGTATTAAAACCCAGGTTTAAAAAACAACAGCTTAAAGAAGCTCCTAATTGTTAAATTTGGGACAATTTGAGTATTAAGAAAGAATAATAACTCTAATTGATTGTAACATTTTGAATAAGTAAAAATCCATTAGTCCGTAATGGTACAAGGGGTAGTGGGGCAGAGGAGTGGGGAGGAGAGAGAAAAACAGAAAGCAAAACTCTACCTTGTAGAAGAATGTCTTCTAATAAGTATAAACCAGCGATTTTCAGCCAGGGTGCTGTCAGAATTTTTAAAACATGCAGTACCTGACTATTTAGTCAGGGACACTGACCTCTTTTTCCCTTAGATTACAAATAAAAAAGTGACAAAAGTCAACACAACAATAGCTGCCCAGTGTGAGTGAATCAAAATTATACTTGGTTTTTTGTCAGATTGGCAAAAAATATATTTTTTGGTGTGCTGTAGAATTTTAGTAATTAGTTTATGTGTCCAATGAGATGATAGAAAATCATCATTTTGAAGTTTTCTTGTAAAAATGCTTAACTTGAATCTAATCAAGCCTGTACTGAACCTCAAGGTTTTAGGAGACACAGGGGATAGAGAAGTGAGGTAAATGGCCCCAAAGGGTAAACGGTCACTTAAGTTCAAAATGCATGACATTTACTAAGACAATTTTCTGAGACTTTTCTTAAGATCACATTGTAAAAAGCAGAGAGAGAGTGCGTATGTATGTGTGTATTTGTGAGAGAGAGAGAGAGAGAACGAACTATTCTCTAGTCTAGAGGTAACTAAGGAGACATAATTACCAATTGTGATATACAAATTTAGATTTGATCCAGGTTGAAGGGAGAAGTTAATAATGTTCTTTTACCAACTGGCGGTATTCGAATGTAGACTGTACACTAGATAATGTTATATACTCATTTATTTTCTTGGGTGGGATAATAGTGTGATCATATAAGAGATGTTATTCTTAGGAATCACATGCTGAAGATTTTAGGGATGAGTTATGATTTCTGTACCTTTCAAATGAAAGAGCAAAAGAACATCCACATTTACGCTTATGTGGAGAGATGAAGCAGCCATGGCAAATTGTTAACAAATGTTGAATCTAGGGGGAAGGGTACATTCATGGTCATTGTATTTTTTTCCCCCTCAACTTTTCTATTTGAAGACAGTGGTAGGAAAAGTTTTCTTAAAAAGCTGGCTGTGAAAGAGTAGAGGGTAGAACTTAGTAATCCAAGTGATGATTACGTGGCAGTTAATTCCCCAGGAGAGACGAGGCTGTCCCGAACCGGGGGGGTTGTTGAATGAAGAACTGACTGAGCACGAGGCTGACCTGTCCTCTGTGATTTATGACGTGCGTGTCCTCCCAGCTCTCCTGCGGTGGGTGTTCTGTAGACTGTAAGGCTGACGAAGAAATATTGGAAAGAATCATCCCTGTACTGAGAGAATCAATCTTAAAAGACAGGGGAAACAACTTCAGGTAGGTGGCCTGTGAGTCAGTGCCTCTCTCTCTCTTTTGTATTATGGGAGAAACTATGGGGGTTTAGGTGTATTTTCAGATATCAGGTATTGCTAGTATTATCTTGTCATAAGACTGAAAATTTCCCCTGGGTTTTATAGCCAATAATCAGTTTTTCTCTTTTGATGCAATCAGTATTTGTGTTACGGTATTGATTTTACAAATATTCTTTTTTTCATACTGCATTTTGTTATTTGGCATTAAGAAAGTAAATGGGACCAATTTCTCAGAAAAAGGCAAAACATCACGTATTACCTTACAATTAAATCTGGTTTCCAAAGGAAATGTTATAATGGTAATAATGCATTTAATGCTTTCATTTTCATTTATAGGATTTGGAATTGCTTCTTGAAAGCTATATAGCTGCCTTAAAGTATAGAACTTGCTCTAAGTTATGGTGCGATGCAATTAGCTAAGATGCCATTTCTAAATTACTGTGTTACTGCAGAAAGTTCCTTTTAATAATGCAGTGTCATCAGATGCCTCAACTTACAGAGGCTCTTAGAATTTATCTCCATATGGTGCCAGTCTAAACTATAGATAAGTTTTAATTGAATTTTTAGAAATGGAACCTCTCATAGCCAGTGATCCTGTTACAAGCTCAAAGAGCTAGCTTGATTTGGCTTAGAAAAACAGCACCTCTTAGATAATATCTCGAATGTGAAAGTTCCATTTACTAAAGATTAGTACATTTTCTCTCCCAGATCAAAGCATTTATTGGATAGTATAGCGTTTTTATTTTTTACATTCTTTGTAGTATTATGTTGTTTGTGTACAATAAATTGTCATGCCTTTTATTGTTATATAAATAGAACTATTCCTTGAGTTTTCTTTCGGACACATGAGGTAACACGTTATCTTGTGGGTGTAGCAGTGTTGTGAGACCTTGAGCCTCTACTTCCTTGCTGCTTGCTGCTTGTGGCGACGGAATGTGCCATCGTTCGTCCAGCAGTGAGCTAGGCCATGATTTTGGGCTCTGCCTCATGAAGCCATTGGGAGGCTGTTGCTATATTCCTTTCAGTGTCTCATTATTTGATCTTTGTTTTTAGAGGCAATCATTATAATTATATCCTGGGTCTTCTGATACATCTTAGTATATGCGGAGGTAAGATAGAAAATCAGACCAGTTCTGGTAAAGTTTTAAAAGTACGAAATGGAATTAACGGCTTGTGATCTTGAATGAACTTGATCTGCGGGGCAATTCATTGGTTATGTGTTCACATGGTGTTCCATCTTAATGTGTCTAGTGATTCCTTACTTTTCTTTGAGCCATTAAGTTAATCCCTTCATTTCTAGGACTTTTTTTCTCCTTCTTCCTTTTGGATGTCCACTCAAAGGCAAAGCCCCAGGCCCATTTCAGAAGTGAGAATGTTTGTGAAATGAAGTCTATGTCATTCAGGCAAATTAAATTCTTATCTACACTAAGCTCTCCCACTCTGCAAGTCCCCTTCATACTTGCACAAATTAAATTTCTAATCTCTTGGTTTGCAAAAGACTACGTCTTAACACCTGTAGGGGTTTTCTGACTCAGCTCTCTTCAGTTCATTTTCTTTGTTGGTAATTCTGTCATACGCTCTTAGACTCTGGGCACCTTAAACACAATTCAAAATTCAGATAAAGACTTAAGAGTGGCTTAAAAAACCCCAGCAGAATCTTATTGGTGTTGTTTATCCCTTAGGCCAATAGTAAGAAGGGAAATTCTTGTGTTCTCTCTAAACTGTTCTCTGATTGGGCTTAGATTCACGGAAGACAATTTTAGAAATATGGGGCAGGACTGTAATTGAAAATAATGTCTCCATTTTGTCTGAATTGACTCGACGCTATTAACAATTCTCTTCTTCACAGCCTGAACTGCTATTTGTTAGCATTTATTGAGTGTTAACTACGTGCTAGGTTTTGTGCTAAGTGTCTCATGTTATCTCACTTGTAATCCTCATAACAGTTCAGTGAAGCACAGTTACTTATAACATCATTTTCGTATCATCAGCATCATCATCACGACGTCACCACATTCGGTCCTATTTTATAGGTGAGGACATCGAGCCTTGAGGAGATGAAGGACTTGCCGTATATGGCCTTTTTTTATGTTGAGGAACGTTCCTTCATTACCCAATTTGTGGAGCACTTTCATCGTGAGTGAATGTTGAACCTTGTCAGTGCATTTTCTGCATCTCTTGAGATGATCATATGATTTTTCCTTTCATTCTATTAACATGATATATCACGTTTGTTGATAGGTGTTTGTTGAACTCAGGGATGAAAGGTTGAAAGCTTTTCCTCTAAGATCAGGAAGAAGAAAATGCCCACTGTCACTGCTGCTTTTCAATATAGGATTGCAAGTCCCGCCAGAGCAATCAGGCAAGAAAAGAAAGAAAAGGTATATAACCCACAAGGGAGGAAGTAACATTGTCCCTGTTTGCAGATGATGTGATCCTATAAACAGAAAATCCTAAAGACTCCACTAAAAAAGTGTTAGAACTAATAAACGAATTCAATAGAGTTGCGGGGCACAGAGCCTAATGTGCAGCATGGCGACTGCAGGTAACAGCACCGTGTTGTGTGTCTGAAAGATACTGGGAGAGAGTGGACCGTAAAAGTGCTTAACACACACACACACACACACACACACACTGTACCTATATGAGGCGATGACTGGAACTGGCCTTATTGTGGTAACCATTTCCCAGTATATACACACATTAAATCATTATGCTGTATACGGTAGATTTGTATAATATTATATGTCAGTTGTCTCTCAATAAACCTCTCAACAAAAGGAGATAAAGGATTTTTTCAGAGTCACGTGGTTCATAAGTGGCAAAGCTAGACGCCAGACCCTGGGCCTTGTGATTCCAGAGCCCGCGCTCCACATACCCGCCTTGGACGTTCATATCCTGTAGCTTTTACCACGTTGCCCAGTATCGTGGTGCTGCTTCTGTGCTTAGGACGTTAGGATTGACAGGTTTTGCAGTGTGTGCTGGCTTTCAAGTTTGAGCTCAGCTCTGGAGGCGTTCCTTAGATTTGTGCGCTTCATACTGGAGTATACGCACGCCTGGGGTTTCGTGGAAACTTTCCAGGGCTTTGGCCTGCAAACATGGTTCTAATGGATTTCAGCGGTCAGTGTACATATTTACTTTCCTGAAATGGGTTGCCTGAGAGCACTGTGGCTGGCCGAGTCTCCTTTCCTACCTTTCTACTCACAAATTGCTTCTCTCTCACTTGGCAAAGATCGTCCGCCATGGTTCTCACCCTGCCCGAATCTTTCAGTAGTCGATTGCCTCAGGAGTAACACCTCTGTCCAGTTCACCCTGTAAAGGAACCATTTCAACTCCTGTGTGAGAATTTGTAAATAGCAAAGCAAAGAGAGCTTTGGTTGGAATCATAGATGGGGCACAGTGTTATTTAATGTTGGTAACAAATGCAATGCAAGATTCCAATGCCTTATTTCAAGTCCAGTTCTAAACGCCCTATTTCATTTAGAACTGGACTGGATTGTTGTGTATATGGGGTTTTATAGGGGAGGCAGATTAGCACATTTATTTGAATTGAAAAATGAAGTCAGGCTTTTTTGACAGGAAGTAAGTTTGATTTGGTTTATTGATTTGACCATGAGGACAGGCTAGAAATTAGATTGTCTGGTGGACATATTTCATTAAGTAAATGAGTGACATCTATAGTTTCCAGGATTGCAGCAGTAATGTATTTAAAATACATATATACCGTGGTATTTGTGTGTGTGTATACACACTGAAGTATCATTTAGCCATGAAAAAAGAAGGAAATCTTGCCTTTTGAGACTGCATTGATGAACCTATGCTAAGCCAAATAAACTAGACACACGCAGACAAATATTGTGTGATCTCATTTATATGTGAACTCGTAAAAAAAAAATCAAACTCATAGAACCAGGGAGTAGACGGATGGTTGCCAGGGGCTGAGGGGTGGGGGAATGGGGAGATGTTGGTCAGACGGTAGAAGATGAATAACTTTCGGGGACCTAACAGACCACATGGTGACTAATAATACTGTATTGTGTACTTGAAATTTGCTGAGAGAGTAGATCTTAAGTGTTCTCACCACAAAAGAGAAAGTATGTCAGATGATGGATATGTTAATTAGCCTTGTTGAGGTGATCATTTCACAATGTATATTAAATCATGTTGTATACCCTGAATATCTAATTTTATTTGTCAATTATACCTCAATAAAGTTGGAAAAAATAAAATACATAAATATTAAGCTGAAAACTATATCCTCTGCCTCCATTAAATTTATGATAAAAATTTGAGATGTTAACCTAAAAATGTTGGAGGAATACAAGACTGTTTCAGGAGGCACAAAAGCAAGAATTTGAAGCACGTGGTGTTGCCTCATTGTGCCCATCTGACTTACCCCCTGCCAGCCTGCCTCTCCCTTGCCAAAGGCCGCCTCGAATCCCTGTTTGAGAAAGGAGTTAGGATTTATTTCTTCCAAGTGTTTTAAAGTAGATTATCTACTAGAACAGTATACTTAAATTAATCTCAGTTGTTAAGTCTCTTTTCTTTAGAGACCTCTTAATGTTACATGTGTGCTGATTCTATAGGAGACTATTGCTGTTTGAGGAGTTGAGTTCCAGAGCTTTCTAAGTAAATTTAGATTCAACTAACGTTTATCGATGTCTGACTGTGTGTTAAGTTTTTTGGAGCCCTGGCTGATGTGCCTCAGTGGGTTGAGGGCTGGACTGTGAACTGAAAGGGACCAGGTCTCCAGCTGGGGACGTGCAAGAGGCAACCAGTCGATGTTTCTCTTGCATGTCAGTGTCCCTCTCCCTCTCATTCTCCCTTCCTTCCCCTCTCTCTAAAAAATAAATGAGATCTTTTAAAAAAAATGTTTTGTTGGAGAAATCAGTGAATATTTTACTACATTTGAATACAGTAGATGGAGAAATGTCTAATTCGAGGACAACTACTCAAAGGTATTAATACTCAGAGGTATTAAAAAGAGTTTAGCCTTTATTATAATCTTATTCCTCGACCAAACCAGTAGGACTGATTGGTAAGAGGAAGTTGAGCAAATTATTAAGAGGAAATTATGCCAAAATATGTAAACAAAAGTTTTAATGTAAGAAGAAAGAGAGTAAAATACAAAGCAACTACAAGGAATACATAAAACCCACAATAGACAGAGCTGCCACAGGCTTTTCATTTAAATAAGAGCATTTGAAACACAGCAGAGCTTCAAGTGTGGAGCGAATGCCAGGACCGCTCTGTCGGGAGGCTGGTGGCAGCAGTCCCGGAGGGTGGAGAGGCTTCCTCAGGGTAGTTAGATGGATGCAGTGGTCAGCTGCCGCAAGTGGGAAAACTGTCCTTCCCTCGCAAGGCTTTAGATTCCTTCCCGAGTTTATCTCCCAAGATCATCCATCCATCCACCCGCCCGGGCTTCGTCTCACGAAGCTCTGAGTGTGCTTTAATGGTTATGCTTCATCAGCGAGCTCTAGCATGTATGCATTTGGAAGCTATAAACCTCTGGCCTAGCTCAATCCCCAGTTTACGAAAATAATTTTTTTACTTAACCTCCAACTGGTCTCTAGTTCCACCTCAATACATTTCTTTATTGTAAGATTTTCCCTTTTCTCATTTTCTGTGTGGCCACTTTTATTCTTTTTACTTCTTCTCACTAACCCTTTTTAGCAGTCTTTTAGTGAAAAATCTTCCTTAAGGGTCCATTATTTTTGTATCCTGTCTCTAGCTCTAATGGGTTATTACGTTACTTACACCTTCTTGCCTGAGGAAAGGGTACTTCACTGTATGACTCAAATACCACCTCCACCATGCTCCCACAGCATTTGTGTATTATGGCACTTGTCATATAATACAGTACGTGGTGTTGTATAAATTGGATTCCTCAACTGAGTTTTGAGAGCCGAGAGATGTATTACCTGGGATTCTTCAGTGCTTTCCATAGAGCCTATCACAGGGTAGGCATTTTATGCTTGTTGACCGAATGAATTGATATGTGAACATCAAAGCCACTAAAGAGAAAGAAGTGGGGAAAAAAACAAACTAATACCAGCCAGCATTTATAGTATATTTATTATGCGCCAAGATGAGTGATCTCTGTGTATGAACTCATGGACTCCTCACCACTACCCCATGAATTCCTTCTCAAATTTTATTTCATAGGTTAGAATCAAGTGAGGGTGAGTTGGAAACTCAGCTTTGATTCATTCTTAAGTGAAAATACAAAGTAAGCTTTTGTGGTCTGTTTGACTCGCTCTAGGTGGCATGATAGCACAGGGGTTAAAACAGTGGGCTCTGCAGCCAGGCTACCTGGGTTCAAATCCTGGCTCTGACTTTAATTAGCTGTGCCAGTTATTGGGCAGGTGTGCCTACGCTGGCTTATCTGCAAAAAGGAAGTGACAGAAAATGTATCTTATATTTTTGTGGCAATAAATAAGCTAATGTATACAATATGCTTAGGCAGTACCTAGCAAAAGTAAACAACCACTCTATGTTAGGTATTATTATTTCATAAATGACTGTAGTAATACATCACACAATTAAATGTCTCGGATGCCAGACTTCTGGCTGTCTTCGTTGTTTGCTTTTTCAGATGAGGTTTTAGGGGAGTGCATTCTCTATACAGTGTAAAAGTTACTTAGACTTTAAGATGTCAGTGCTGTTAATTTAGGGAAAATGAGAAGCCACTCTTTGTCCTGGTTTCAGTGTTCTGTTGAGCCACTAGAATGCTTTCAAGTATCTTGAAGATTTTAAAGTTCCAGTGATATTGGAAAAGGAGTGACCTGGCCAATTCTTAAATAAAAATCATTAGTAACAAGTAACATTGGTTTACTGGTCTTACATCAGCTTCCGTTTGCTAACTGGCGCGGTGGACTAGTGGGACTTTTCCCACGGAGTTCTCTTGAGGGTGAAATGAGAAAACTTGGAGCCACTGTAATCACAAGTTCTGCAACGTTGTTACAAACCCCGACTTTGGCCTGTAGGTAATGTGACCTTGAAACAAAGGTATTTTGGGATCTTAATGAAGTAGAAGTCCATGATTGAGATTTAGGAAGAGCCACCTTAGAACGAATTGTACTTAGAATGATTCCTCTCTACCTGTGAGGTCTTCCTGTGAGCCCCCTAGTGAGTTCTTGCAAAGTCTCGGGGCAAAAGCTCCTCTTCATTTATCTGGAATGTGTATGTGCTTATGAGTGGCAGGCGCGGCAAGGAGGAGAGGCATAAAACAGGCGGGTTACAGATAATTTGCTCCTGCATAATATGACCAGATTGGAGGACCAGGTTTCTCCCCACTAACAGGTGTGCATAATTCCCAAAGGCCGTAAGCCAGGCAACAGGCGCAGACAGCTTTACCCCCCGGCACCGAGGGGCGGTGTTCCGTTCATGGAGGGACTTCTCCCTCTCTTAGGGAGATACAAAGGAAGGGCTGTACCAGGGCATTTGGAAAGATGGTCACAGATGAAAGCGCCAGCCCTGTAATTATGAAAGGGATTTTGTGAACTTTTTCTCTGAAAGCTGCAGCTTCTTTGAATTACAAGCTCCTGTATGGTAGTCAAACAGGAGCCTTTCCTTTTTAGTCACATCAAAGTCAAGATTTTCGACTTCACCTTAAATATGTTTGTACATTTATTTTAATTTAGTTTTTGCTCCCCTGAACTCTTTTTTCATGGGCATGTACTTGTTGATTTGAGGAGAGAGTTCTACATTGCTAGGTTCTGCCTGAAAAGGCTTCTATAAATTTGACTTTGTAATTTAAAATAAAGTAGTATCGTGATTATTTGAGAGTGACTCTAAATATCATAAAATATTAACAGTAGTTTGTTCATTAGTATAATGAGCATGATGATGTCTTTAAGGTATTTTGTGAGGATGAAGGAATTTATGGAAAGTGCTTGTGGTAGATAATTGGTAGGTATCATGTTTATTTTCAATGAAATTTAGTGGTATGGGGCAAATAATCCTATTGAGTGATAAAACTAAATTACAAAACTGTATCCCAGGTCTTGAAAAATAAAATTTTGTGTGTGTGTGTGTGTATAGTATGTGTATTGATTTAACAGCATTTGTCTCTTTTTTTTGTGATGGTATTTTTTTCTCAGTTTAAAAAAAAATTTACAATTTACAAAAACCCTTACAAACATGACTGTTTATCTGAGTGAAGGCTCTCCCCCGCCCAACTTAAATGCTGTTGAAAACTGTCATAACTGCCTGGAGAAATAATGTTTAATGTTTTTCACCCAGAGGGTGAAGTGAGGACCCCCCACACCAGTTTTTTGGGGGATACGATCTATTTGCTTTGCAGACTGCATGGGCGACATTGTGTTTGAGGTACTGATGGTATTGGTGGGAAAAATTTAGAATCAGAGGATGGCTGATCATCATAAACTTCTCCCAAAATCTGTTTTGACTTTGAAATTTTTTAAAATTAGGTTTTTACCTGTCTAAGGTAATATTAAATGATTTGCCAATCAAGGTTCTATTTCTTATGTTTTTGCATTTGGGTTAAAAGAAGATAAAACCCTGATTGAGCCTATTGTGATAAAATTTCTATCAAAGTTTAACATAAAGAGTAGAAAGTAATAATCACTGTTTTCATGTAAAGATATTAAAGTTTGAGAATAGATCACTTAGCCACTTCATTTCCAACATTTGTTAGTGGATCTTCAATAAAATACAAACTGGACTCAGTAGTGACAGTGGCAAACTATGCGTTGTTGCTGGAATAACTTAAATGTGTGGAGAGATTTAATTTAAGGTAAAAGTCAACCTTTTCTCTTTATTTCCATAATATAATTCAAGAAATGGTAGTTGTGGACTCTGAGACTGGAAACATGATCAATGTGCTGGAAATACTAAAGAAGTTCGACTTCTTAAGTAGCTTACACATACTCTGTATATCAGTAAACTCTTTAGAGTTAGATCATTTGGGTGGACTGAGCTTTTTCTTTGGGTTATTATCAGTTCCAAGTTAGCAGAACCAGAGAAAATGAAATCTTATTAGACCTAGGACATGCGGGACCTGTGACTTAATATTTGGACCATACCTGCCTGGCAATCAGTCCTTAGTGGCAGGGTGTGGTGGCAGTGACGACATCCTGGCAGTCAGGAGGCTCTAGGCCATCTCACCTATGTAACCAGGCAGTTCTGATAAGTCTTTCTTTTCCCTTTTTAGAGTTATGGTAAGATACACGTGACCTCTAACTATCAATGATTTTTAAGCAAGCAGTTGAGTGGCAGTCAATACCTTCACACTGTTGTTCAACCATCCCCACTACGCATTTTGCGAACTGTTTTCATCTTGTAAATCTGAAACTTTGCATCCATCAACAATAACTCCACCACCCTTTTCTGTCTTTGTCTCTGTAAATTTGACTGTGTACCTCTTGTCAGTGGAATCATAGAATTTTTCTTTCCGTGACTGTCTTTTTTTCCCTTAGTGTGGTGTCCTCAAGGTTCATCCCTATTGAAGTATGTGTCATAATTTCCTTCCTTTCTGATGAATAATATTACAGTATGTACACAATATTTTGTTCATTCTTTCCTCTGTAGATGGATACTTGAATTGCTTCCACCTCTTGGCTATTGTGTATAATACAGCTATGAACATGGATGTACAAATATCTGTTCACACCCTGCTCGAAATCATTTTGTTAATATATCCAGAGGTGTAATTGCCGGATCATATGGTAATTCCACGTTTAAGTGTTTGAGGAACTGCCATACTGTTTTCAAGTGTCTGTACCATTTTACACTCCCACGAATAGTGCGTAAGGGTTCAGCTCTCCACATCTTTGTCAACCCTCGTTTTTCTGTTTGTTTTTTTAAACCACACTCTGGTTGCAAATATGTGTGACGATCAGTGTAAGTTTGTATGTGTCTATATCGTTTCAGATTTTTTTGGATCCTCTGAATGAACTAGACCAGCATTTCTGAAACTCACCCTGGACCATGAGATTTACCTGTAGAAAGATTTTGGGCCCCAGGCCTGTTAGACCGGAACCACCAGGCCTAGAAATACATGTATCCGGCAAACAACTCAGATGATTCGATTCTTATAACCAGACAGATTTCAGAAACACCGATTAGACCTTTATTTTCCATGATTATTGGTCAGATAGGTTTCATAAACTTTCCATAATATCCCTCTTGGAGATTCACAGTGAACCTCAGTTTATTAAATGATACGTAAAAATCTTCCCAAGACAAGCTATTTTGTTTCTCCTTAGCCTAGCATTTCCCAGCTTAATCATGAGCACTCTTTTTGGCAGCCTATTTAACTTCTTATGCTATGCTGTTACTCCTTAAAACATAGTTTGGCGAATACTGATTTAGACAAATGTTTCTTAGCTATCATTCCACGGGGAAACTTTACCATTCTGAGAATTTTGCTGCAGAATGATCTTATTAGATGTAGTGATTTACAGCCTTACTTAACATATTCAGGCCTTAACTATCAATTAATTTCCCATGTGAAAGAGGTCTTGTTTTCTATGTGCATACCACAGCCTGTCTGCATGTAATTAGTGAGAGCTGTTGTTTTTTAGTGGTTTCTCTAGGGGTTTTATTTATTTTAGTCTTAAATTTATAGACTTATTTACTTTAGTCTTTTGATACTAATGAAACAGAAAGAAGGTTTTCAAATATGGGGTAGAAATAGCCAGTGATCCTTGCTCCCCGTGGCCGTAGTAGTCATGGTGAGGCAGGTATTTCCAAAGGCTCTGTGACTAACAAAAATGAAGCACAGCTCGAGGTCTACAGAGCGGAACGTGCCAGGGGTTGGCTCACGCGGCACTGTCCAGTGCAATAGTTACTAACCACGGGAGGTAATTAAATTTAAATTAATTGAAATAAAAAACTTCAGTGCTTTAATCACACACCTACATTTTACGTGTTCAGTAGGCAGATGTGGCTAGCGGCTCCCGTGCTGGGCAGTGCAGACACAAGGCATTTTCCTGTTGCAGACAGTCCTGTTGGTCATTACCCATCTAGAGGGCCTTAAGCATTGTGCGCGCACACGCGTGTGTGTGTGTGTGTGTGAGAGAGAGAGAGAGAGAGAGAGAGAGAGAGACCTACATGAAGTATGTCAGAACTCCCATGTGTCATTTGTGGAGATGATTAGCTGAATAAAACCATGGGGCCAGTAAAGTTTTGTTTTGTTTTTGTTTTTAAATCTAAAGATAAAAATTTAGAATTAGTAAGTAAACTCACCCAAAAAACAAATCAACAGCAACAGTATACTCCTTAAAACACTGATAAATGTTGGCAAGGATGTAGAGAAGAGGGAACCCCTGTGCACTCTTTGTGAAGATTGGTGCAGCCACTGTGGAAAGCAGTGTGGAGATTCCTTAAAAAATTAAAAATGGATCTGCCTGATGACCTAGTGATTCTACTTCTGGACATATATTTGAAGACATCAAAACACTAATTTGAACATATGCACCCATATGTTCACTGCAGCATTAGTTACAATAGCCAAGATATGGAAGGAATGCAAGCACCTATCAATACATGAGTGGATGAAAAGGCTGTGGTACAGTATACAGCAGAATATTAGTTGGCTATAAAAAAGAATGAAATCTTACCATTTATGACAGCATGGGTGGACCTAGAGGGTATTATGTGCTGTGAAATAAACCAGGCAGAGTATGAAAAATACCATATGATTTCACTTTACATGTGGAATCTAAAGAACAAAATAAATAAACACACAAAAAAAATAGAAACAGATTCATAGATACAGAGAATAGACTGTTGGATGCCAGAGGGGAGGGAGGCTGGGGAACTGGGTTAAAAATGAAGGGATTAGAAGCACTAATTGGTAGTTACAAAATAGTTAGCGATATAAAGCAAAACCCAGGGACTGCAGTGAGCAATATTGTAGCAACTGTGTGTGACACAGGTGGGTGCCTGAGACAGTGGGGACCACTTTGTGAAGTAGATGATGGTGTAACCACTATGGTTTATATGTGAAACTGATGGAAAATAATATTGAATGCAAACTTTAATTGAAAAGTAAAAAAAAAAAGCCCTCAAACACTCATACAAAGAATTTGTTTATAAACCCATTGATTTTTAAAAAACTTCTAATTGAACTATTATATATACATACATTATATATGTATATATTTAATATCTATAAAATACTTAAAGGGTGTACGTTTCATGTATGTAAAAGCACATAGAAGTTACAGTTTGTGACTTTTTACAGACTGTACACCACAACGCCATCAGCACCCTAAGCACCTTCTTCCTTTTGTATTGACAGTATCGCATTGCGTGCTTATTTATTGATGAATATATCTGCCCTTCTAAATAGTAAATGAATTTTTGGGTACCATATCACAAGAACATTCCTCTTCAGTGTATGAAATAAGAACTGAATTCTGAAGTAAAATGGAATCGAGGTTGCATCTTCAATCCTCCTCTGTAGTAATACTACCTTCAATTTGTGAAGCTAAGTAGAGTTTTAAAAAAATTATTGATATGAGAGAGAGAGAGAGAGAGAAGGAGAGAGGAAAGATCAGTTTGTTGTCTCACTTATTTATTGGCTGATTCTTATGTGTGTCTGACTGGAGATTGAACCTGCAGCCTCCATGTACTGGGATGACGCTCTAATCTCCCGAGCTCCCTGGCTTGGGCTCCCCCAAAGTAGGTATTTTTAAAAGTAAAAATTGTAGTTTAAATGCACAAAATATAGCCTTTTAGTTTTTGAATCATCTTTTATTAGACTTGGCTGTAAGAAGCAACAGAAGCCCTATTCGTTAACATTTGAGAGAAAGTCTCTTGAATATTTAATACTTACTATTCACTAGAAGACTTGTATTTGGGAAACATTGAGATTACCAGTTATTCTGTGAAACTCCCAAATTTCTATTTCATGTACATTGAGGAAGAAAAAAACTACAGAATCATCCTCAGGTTTAGGACTACAATAAATATTTAACAAATGAATATAACAAATTGCAGTCATTCAACTCTCCCCAAAAGGCACAATGAAAATATTAGTGTTTTTTCTAGTTGTAAAGTGAAGTTTGAGGCTTTGATGAAGATGAAAACCAAAGCATAGAAGTGGGCTGGTTTCTAGATTTTTTGGGTCATATCTACATATTTAAGTCCAAAAATATGAAAGTGAGTAAGAAAATAATCTCATGAATATTTTTAATTTCAGCAATTTTTAAAAATACTTAATTTTAACAAATACATATTTTTAAATCCTTACTGAAGAAGTTAATAGGTTATTTTATAACTAGGTATTATTAATGGTCTGCATCAGAGGCTTTTACTAGCTATTATAGACTTGTTTTTTTCAGATTGGACTAGAAGTCACAAAAATACAATTTACATCTTAGTACAAACTTATATACAGGGAGGGACGAAAGTAGGTTTACAGTTATGAGTTCATTCTTGTATTATTATTTATTAATTATTGTGTTATTTTCCATATGAACAACTGTGAAGTTACTTTTGCTCCGCCCTGTATTTATAACTGAGACCAGTAGTACCTTAGTCCCTGTGATCTTTATCATTTAAATATCATCAAATTCACCCATTTTGGGCGTACAGTTCAGTAATTGTATGAGGACAGAGAAGGCAAATGTGCCAAGGAAAGAATCAGACCTGATTCTGGATACTTTGGTGGGTACTAAAGGCTGCAGTTGTAGGTGGGCCTGTAAGCATTTGTCTCCGGAGATAAAAAGTGCTTTCTCTGTTCTAAAACAATGAACCGCATCGTTTGTCTTCTGCGACTTTCTTGACTTTTTCCCCCAAGATGAAGAGAGACAGGGCTTTTAGGTTTTTACATAAAGGAAAGCCCCGGGCAGCTTGTCGCCCCGTACCAGGAAAGTGATTTCTCTGGGTCTGAGTTAACTACATTTTTCACTGTCTTGCTCCAGCTGTCTCTCATCGTTCACCCATAAGCTTGTGCGAATAAAGTTCTCTTGATGGTTAAAAATTCATTTACTGTGTGGTTTTATAATAGAAATCTGATCATGTGATATATTTACAGGAAGAAAGATATAAATAAAAGACAGGATTTTACTGACACAATTTTATTTTTCTATTGTTGACATGTTTATATTTTGGCAAAAGGGAGTTGGCTTTCATATAGAAAAATTTCTTCTGGCTGTGTGCCAGAATCAGTTTACTGTCATTTTTAGTTAAAAAGATTTTCTGTTTTCAAATTTAACATACACCTCCTTTTCACATAGCAGATGGGAAAGATCAATGAACTGCTATAACGAATTACAGAGTTTTTTCCCCCTCTGTTTGATCTTTGATTTTAAGACAGCTTTTAACCCTGTGGTAATCGACCAAGAGATTTGAGGAAATATTTTGTAAAACAAAATTATGGGGGCTATGAACACGTAATTGGTGTTCTCAAAGCATTCTGTCAAATGTAAACTAAATACTTTTAAGAAATCATTATCAGCTGTTATGTGTTTTTATTAGTCTGAATTTTCAGTGTAGTTTATGTCTAAGTGCATTATTGCAATTTAGTTTTGAATTCATTTTATTGTTAGGAAATAATGAGACTTTTCTTGATACAGCAACAGCTGGAAAAAATCACATCAACGAACAGCAAAAACTCTCCAATTAGGTTTTAAGACTAAAAATTATATTAGAGTATTTTAATTTGGAATGTTGCTTTTAAGTTGACTTTTTAATAAGCTTTAAATTTGTTTCATAGTCTTATCTTTTAGCAAACAAGTTCAGGCATTGAGAAAAACAAAATTGTGGTGCAAAAAGAGCATTGCTTCTTCCTTAAACCATGACTAAACAAACAAACGAAAGCTGGAAAGCTGCAAGTTTATGACTTCTGTTTCGAACTCATCAGAGAGCTTAGGTTACAAGGCACCCAACTAGCTTGAGGACTAAGGAGGAACAGGTGCCTGCAGAGAGAGACGTGAGCACTTGCTTACCTGGGCCAGACATGCTGAGCACCAGTAAGAATTTAGCTAGAATAGTTAAAGAAACTGATGGATGCCGAAGGTGGCTAGAAAGAGAATATGAAGTCCTTGGAGGCTGCACATACAAGGAGAGTTTAATAACTACTTTCAGGCTTTTTCTCTACAAAGTCTTCTAAGTGTTCCCCCCAAAAGACAGGTGACATTCTCGAGAAAGCATCCTTTGGTTCAGGGCTGGAGAAGAAGAGCATCTGCTACCGATGGAGCAAGAACTTCAACCAGGACCCTTCTTCCCTGTCCGCTCTCTCTCCTCCACTGATTGGAAACGGGGGAAGGGTGGAAAAATCTCTGTTGCCTATAGGGAAGTGGTAAAAGCCAGTCATACCTGGGGGTAGGGAATAGAATCAAATCTGTTCTTGGGGGGCACGTTGGGTCCAGAGCCACAGCTGGATAAGGGACAAGAGCATTGAGAAGGCCACATCGCTGAGACCCACGGACACAGTGACTGTCTAAGGTTGATGCTTAACCAGAACAACAGAAAGTCCGACTTCTTGTCTCCTGTCCCCAGAGGGGTAAACATCAAGTAAAAAGTAGCAGTGAAACAGTACCAGTAGAGGGTTCAGACTGTGACAGACAGACCCTCTGTGCGGTGCAGCAAAAAGGGAAGACCCAAAGCTGATCCAATAGGAGACAGTGAGAAGAAGCCTTGGCGAACCAGGCTGCACTCTAAACACAAGTTCCCAGCAGAAGAGTTTGAAGACCTGGTGCACGGAGGGCAACCATGTCCATAGTGAACGTCGAGCCCAGCTTGACTTCTGAGTAGATTAGTTCAACCCCTGACCGTAAAGGCATAGCAGGAGAAAGGGTGTGCTTGTTTCTGGGCATAAAAACTATTACCTCGGTCTCTGCTCTCCTTCATAAGATGTTCAACTTTCAACAAAAAAAATGGGAGGCGTACGAAAAGGCAACAAAAAACTCAACACATTGCCAAGAGACAAAGCAGTCAGCAGATCAAATTCAGGTATGACGCAGATATTGGAACTACCTGGTAGAAAATTAAAATAACTATGATTACTATATTAAAAGCTCTAATGAAAATGACTAACAGCATGATGAATTAGAAGGGTAGTTTTAGCAGAAGGGTAGAGACTATAAAAAAAGAGTTTAATAGAATATTAGAAGTGAGGAAAAGTAGCGGAAATGAGGAATACCATTAGTGGGCTTATCTGCAATTCCGACACAAGAAGGAATCAGTGAACTTGAGAATTGGTCAGTTGAAATTACCAAAAGGAAAAAATTGAAAAGGAGAGAAAAGAGTGGGGTAAAAAAACACGGAAAAGAGCATCTAACAGCTGTGGAGCAGTGTCAGCAGATCTAACACAAGCACTGTTGGAATACTGTGAACCACTAAAAAATTGAAGTGGAAAAGGCAACACTATAGCGAGCGAAAATCCATCAGGGGTTACAAGGGTTGGGAATGGGAGAGGCGTTGACTCCAAGGGGCGACCGAAGGGAATTTGGGGGGTGATGATGCGATTCTGTATCATGACCTTGGTTGTGGGTACATGAAGCTGCATTTATCAAAACCCATGGAACCGTATACTTCAAAGAGTGAGTTTTCCTCTATGGAAATTAAAAAAGTCCCCAACAACCAGAATGTGGGGGGAATACAAATTTACTAAGAACCTCTGTATTACAAATAAATGACATCATTGAAGGCAGTGCGGGTGAATAGAGCTAGCCAAATTAATGTTAGAAAACAGAATTTTGACTGAATACTGTAAGGCGTCAGTCAAAGTCCTGCACTCTAGTTATTAAATTTGTTTTTTCATGAAGGTATGGATTCTTCTGAAACTGTATGTTTACGAGGGTTGAAAAAATAGGTACAGTAGATAACAAGAGCCAGGTTTCTGACTGTCAGAGAAATTACAAGGGAAATTCTCAAAGGGAAAGCTGACAGGTTAGAATAAACCCTATGGTGTTGCATTACCATGAGAAATATCAGTATGAATTCATTCTGGATATTTTAGTGATATATATAAATAGATACAGAAATATAGGTGTATTTGTATGCATGGGTTAGTGTACATACATATATTTCCTATCTCTGGCTGCCGAGAGGCTTTGGAAACAGAGACACACCAGTGACAATGAGTATACCTGGTTCCTGTATCTTGTTTCTAAATAGTATTTTCCAATAAAAGAAACCAGGGTTCCTTGGAGAAGTGGGTGAATCTAGGACTGGGTTAGAGAAAATACAAGATGAGGCTGGAACATCTTGTGGCACCAGAACTAAGGAAGTTCTTAAGAAAAGAATTGGGGCTTGTTGAGAGTCACAGGAGCCAACCTGAAAGGGCTCTTGGTGGCCAAAGCTGGAATAATTTGAGCAACAAAAAGACCTAATTAGCTTTGGGTTATAACTCATAGGGTAAAATAAAAACCTGTGAGCCCACACTGATTTAAATAAATAATTACAGGAATAAATAATGGGGAGGCAGCACACAGAAGAGGCCTTGAATTATAAATGTAGGAGGAGCGAGTGAAATGGAAAATCACAGAACACCAGCAACAATTACTACAGGCAAGACCCAGGGATGGATGCCAAAATTAGTTGATGAAAGTCTGAGAAGAAACAGAATATTTGCAGAATCTCAGAGTATCTCTTCCAAGGTATTCATTAGTAGGAAAAGAGAGTAACTTAATAGCGAATAAACTGGCAGGTAGCACCTTCACCTGGAAAAGAGCACACCACCTTTGTGCTATTCTTGCTGAAAGGCATTACCTCGGTCTCATCGTGAGAAAACATCAGATGGACCCCAAATACTTTATCATTACTTTTCAAAAATATCAAGTGTCAAAGACAAGGAAAGATTTAGGGGTTGTCACAGATTGGAGGAGACAAAGGAGACAGGGTACATAAATGCATTGTAGAATCCTGGACACAACAAAGATGTTCGTGGAAAAATTTATTTGAGTGAAATCTGAGTAAAGCCTGTAGTTTACTTGACAGTATTGCATCAATGTTCCTTAGGTCTGATAATTAGAGTATGGTCAGTAAGATGCTAATATTAGGGGGAGCTGGGCGAAGAATATATGGGAATTCTCTCTACTATTATTGCAACTTCTCTTTAAGTTTAAAATTATTTAAAAATAAAAAGTTAAAGGGAAAATAGTAGGGTTAAAAAAAAAAAGACAACACTGCTAGCTGATTCCTGAGGTAGTCTGTAAAAACAGAGCTCTGACCCCCAGTTACTGGAGATTTAGATCTGTGGGTTTTAGTTCACTTCAGGAAGATTAGATTCTTTTTCAGTCGCCTGCTATTGTTTTATAGTTTTATTAAAACAAGGGATAAGGTTTCATAAATACATTTCTTCTATAACATTTTAGGGCATTTTTATTTAATCTCTCAAGTGAGTATGAAGGAAATTTGAACATATAGATATTACTAAAAGCTTCAGGCTTAAAAAATTAAAAACCTTGGCACCTACTTCCTACTATTATTTGCATTATTGATTCTCAAAATGTTGAGTAACAACTGTGCAACAGGTGCTGAGCTGGGACCCATGGTACAAAGACTATTAAGGTAGGTCTTTTCCCTTGATGAACTTGCATTTTTGTGGAAAATACAGAAAAAGCTGTAGCAAAAGTTCAGTGTCATGGGGGACATTTTAATCAATGTGATTTTTTTTTAGCATGTTTTCGCTATTCTCCTTGTACCTCCCGCTTGGAATTCTTCTATTATTTAGAATCTCAATGCTGTTACTCTCCCTCTTCCTACAGCCCAGCCCCATTAAAGCCATCCTGGAATTCTCAATAGTTCCTGACTGTTTTCCTAACTTAGAGAAGAGCAGTAATTGGTAATTCTTGCCTTAGATGTACGTCGTCTAGTATTACAGTTATTCAGAATGCCTCTTGGCTTAACATACTACTCTCATCAAAGGCACTTTGGAATGTAAATAAAATACCTTCACTTAAAATTCTGCTGATTTATTCTATTTATTCCCTGGTCTGTTCATGGAATAAGAAAATAATTTATGAAATCTGTGTACTCTCTTCATAGACAAAGGCACATATATACATTTTGCAATAATTTCAAATAATTAGATTTCACCAAAACTCATCCATTCGACCCTAGGTAAAGAGCCATGTTTTGGAGCAAATATGAAGCATCAGTTTATCTTGATACTTATCGTATTAACAAGTATATATTGGCGGGGGATAATTATGATAACTCAAACGGTGAAAAGTTATATTAAAAAAGACCCTTGAATGTCCTGTGATGAAGACTATGAAGGCATCCAGCGGGATCGTTATGCGCTAGGAGGCTGTCTTCGGCGTAGGGATGTGATTTAGAAAATAGTCTACCGTCAGTTCGCCAGGACCGAGCAAGTGAGCGCCCTTCTCTTCTTCCTTCATCGGAACGGACAGGGACCGTAGGGAGCTGAAGGGGGATAGGCCTGGGGATCCTTTACGTCGCTCCGTGTCTGACCTGCAAGTACACAGTGAGGGCCAATTCTTCTACTTCTTCCCGCTCTCCATTCTTGATGTGTTCCCTTTGCCTGTATGCTATTGCTGTGACATTGGTCTAATTGGATTTTACATGTGAAACTTCTGGTTCTTAATGTTTTGTTGTCAGAGGGGTTGTGCTGAATTCAGATTCCAAGTGTTTATTAAATGTCTCCTGTTGGCAGACTGTGCAAAGTCCACTTTCATATGCCTTATTTTATCTTAACTAAACGAGGTTTTGAAATATAGCTGAGGCACAATACTATTTTATTGCGTGGGCTGGATTGAGAGAAGTGTGTGGGAAACTTCAATTGGTCTTTGAAGAGTTACTCATGGAAGGTAGTGGAGAAATGGCATAAAATGTGTATAAAGTGACATGCAGGAAGACCAGTAAGACAGTGGAAATGAGGTTGTGTATATGTTTTGAAAGTCACCTCTAATACTAAATGCTAGTGGTGACACATTTGCCTACATAAAACCATAATGAGTTCACATTTGAAGACGGAGTGCTCATTCATAGAAATAAATTGCTTTATTATTCATGCATCTAGGAGGCAGGGAAATGTACGTTACAGTTGTAACTTGTGATTTACTTGCTGATTGGTAATATCATGGATTTTATTATGTGAAACTTTCTTATTTATAGTTAATTGATAAAATATTTGAGCTAATTTTGAGCTCTGTTAGTCATAGATTATGAATTTGTTTGCCTTTTGTCTCTTAGAAATGTTCTAAGAAAAAATCTTGAGTAGTCATTTTTATCAGAGAGTGAAGTTTCTCTTCATTTTGAAACCTCAGCCTGACACAATGAAGGGAAATTTTTCTTCTCAAGTGAGCATGAATAAATTCATTAAAGAGAATCTCTTGCTGTTTCTTGACTTTCCACAGATTATATATTTTGAGTTTTTGATAAACTTTATTTCCTGGATGATCTCTCTTACTCGATGCCCTCCAATTAACTTCTTAAAAAGCACCAAACACTACTACCTCCCCACCTCCTTTAAAATCTTTTTGTGAGAACAAGGAGAATGATTAACTTTCTAATTGATGTATGATGGTATAGCTATCTACAATACTTTCATTAAAGCAACTTAATTTTTTAAAGATAGCCAAATTAAATATGTAATCACTCGAGTAATTAAAAAGTATGAATGGTTATAATTAGGAATTGTGTCTGTGTTTTTGTAGGGCACCACATAACTGCTAGTTCTCTTAGGTACATGCAGTTGATAATAAATGGTTCTGAGTTTTCTTGGAGAAAGTGTTAGAAGAGGTAGCGGTACTTTCACACTTTAGTCCAGTCTGAGTTTGACATAACTTTTGAATTATTTTTGTGTTGCATCTGCAGTTACGCAGTGAGGTCAAAAACATACATGTATCTTGCTGTCTTTTTCTCTCCCACAACATAGCCAGAAATGTGTGTTTTAAGGTACCGACCGATTTTCTCAATTCCAGTAAGTACAGGAACTTTTGAAAATTTTAATGGCTCCTATTATAAAATATTAAGTCCTTTTTAAGAAAAGAGGAACTGAGTAAAAATGAAGTTGAAGATCTTTGGTTTGGTTGCCTAGAGTCAGCTGGCACATGTTGTAGCAGAATTGGAGAGTAACTTATGTAGTGGATATACATAAATTGGCTCTTTTTAGGAAGCAGCCATACAAAAGGCATGACCTCGTTGACATAACCTTTTCACCAGATTCTGCTGAGCAGTGTATTTTCTAGATTTTTGATTGACTTATTTTTCTCAAAAAATTAGCATTATAATTAAAATAAGACATAATTTGCCCAAGTTAGTTATACTTGTTAAATTTGAAAATCTTTTTGGAGACTAAATGGTAATGGAAAAAGAAATACAGTAAAGAGTGAGAAAAAAAAGAAATTTACAGAAGAAGCAGTTTGTCCTGAGATGTGACATACAGTAAGTAAGTAAACAAACAAATATTTAATTATAAATGTTAATTGCTATAATGAAAGTAAACTACTGTGGCAGAAAATATATGGTTTAAATTACCCTGTGGTATAAGGTATCTGTGTAATTTTTACAGTTTTTAAGTAATAAACCATTTTATTTATTCCGAAAAAAAAACCAACAAAAAAGAAAATCTTTTTATGTGTGCTTCACAGTATTTTTTTAAAGTTAGGATAAACATCTTGGAATTAGATCCAGCCCAACACAGCAGGTACCGTTTCCTTTCCTTCCACCTGATGATCAGCGCTGTCCGTCTGGGTCACTTCCGCTCAGCTCAAGGTCAGTCTTTTCTGACCTCCCTGAATGTACTCACCCCCATTCCTGTCACTCCACTCACACTACGTTCAGCCCTGTTGTCAAAAACCTCAATCTTGGGACATGTTTTGGTTCTTATCTTACTCCACCTTGCTGTGAAATATCTCAGGGCTTTCTGTTTTTCGTAAACACTGTTTTCCTATGTCCTGATATTCTGTTCATTTAATATGATTGCTGCTGCTTATTCCAGTGAGCTCCTTTTCTGCTCATTCCACTAATGGTGTTGTGCCTTGGGTTATTTCTCCCAAACAAAAATTCTCTGACCATTAAGCAATAAGTTCTCATTTCCTCCTCCCCTCAGCCCCGGTAACTTCTAATCTACTTCCTGTCTGTCTGCATTGGCCTGTTCTAGATATTTCATATAAGTGGAATTATACTATATTGTCCTTTCATGTCTGGCTTACTTCACTTAGCCTAAAATTTTCAAGGTTCATCCAAGTTGTAATAAATATCATAACTTTATCTATTGGTTTTTGATCTTGGATAGTCATACTAATTTTCTCTTGAAACAGTTGTATGGTTTTCAATGCAAAAATAAATTCTTTATTTTCCTCCTTTTTCTTTATATTATATGACCTTAGTAACAGCTTTTAAAAAAGTATTCCCAGTGGATACTGTTATAATTGTGAGCTTGTTGATTCATGCTGATGAATAGTAATTTCTTACAAGTTATCCTGGCACGTAGGGTAGGGCTCATTTTTCATGTGTTCTGCATAAAAATAGTGGTGGTGAATATTAATCAAGTAAGAATACAGATTTGAATGCTAAGTCAAAAAAATGCTTAATTAACATACACAAGCCACTGTGCAGGGAACACACATTCTTCTAGTTTTGTAGCTTAAAACTTTTTTTTTTATTCCAGCCTATCAATTGATAGGTGTCACTGTATGGATAAGAAATTTGGGATGGGTTGTGGCAGAACTGCTGCTCATATGAAATTCTCAAGAATGTTCATTATTATTGGTAGCATGTTTTATACCAAATTGTTTTTCCCAGGACAAAAAATAAGGGTTTATTCAACCAGTTAAACCAAGTAGACTTGTTGAAGAATTTGTATGTGAAGGCACTGCACTGGGTGCCACATAGGAGATACGAAGAAATATACTGACCTTCCAGCCTAGTGAACTTGTGAATGGGTGCAGTTTAAGACATAAATATGCTTATCACAAACATGCAGAAAGTTAACATATTAATAGAATTAAACTGTGTATCAGGGTCACAATAAAAGTGATATTAAAGGATACATTATAATTAAAGGAAGTTTGTAGGCTAATGGTGTTTGATATTTTTATTTTAAATTGTGGAACCCTTTTTTCCCCCTCTAAATCTTAAGCTCAACCCAAATACTTGGGGGGGGAAAAAGTGAGCAAAGGCTTTTTTTATTGCTAGGAACCAGGTTTCCAGATGTGACGGGTCTATTTACCTATACTCTAGGGCAATTTTCTGGGATTAATAATGGGGTTGTTGCAAGGACTAAAAGTAATGGATGGAGTATGGAAAGCATCTAGAACCATCTGGAACATTCTAAGTACTAAATACATTTTATCTATTAATATTGCTGTTATATTAGAAGAGAAAGGGTGGGCCACCAATACTGTCCTCTTCTTTTCCCACGTGGAATCCTAAGCTCAGAGACAACAAATACTATCTGAGTTTAGGGAAGAAAGGCTCACTTAAAAACTGGCATGGCAGTTTTTGGTCAACAATTACTAAGAGCATCTCTGTGTTAAAACCCCAAGGGTTTAATAGCTTGATTATCCTCTCTTGGATATTATCCTCACTGGTGTACTATGAAATATATCTAAACCTAAGTAGCCCCCCCCCATCAGTTAAGACAGCATTTTGTAATCAGTGCTGTGCTGTTTGTCAGGGTTCGCCCATTGTGGCTCCGGGATTCAGGTAATGATTTACCTGACCCAGATATGCACATGTATTTTCATTAATATATTTGTATTATCTGTGAATATATGTGAGAATATATATGTATGTATTTTGTCTACATATATTATGCAGATATAATATATATGTTCAGAACCTTCAGGCAATGAGAATCCTCACATGATAGCACACATTTTGGGCATCCTAGCAAACTTACGCTAGCCTTTAACCTGTATGGAGAACAGAGTGGTTCTTCCCTTGGCTGTATTCTTCCCTGAGTCCTACCCAACTGCTTTGGGCTATCCAATTCTTGCTTCAGGGCTTTGTTAACTTACCAGATAATTCTCTTTTTTAAGTTTTTCTTTACATATTTTTCAAGAATAGTCTTTAAATGTCATTAAAAATTAAGAACTTTGCTTTCCTCTAATATATTAATAAATCCTTCACATATCTCACTGCTCACTTCCTTTGTAAATACCAGTGTGCGATAACTCAGCCATGCTGTTCTCTCTCAAAAGACTGTTCTGCATTCGGCGGCCACTTCTGTGTTCTCTTCAGGTAGACAGGCCTGAAACCTGAGGAGAAAAATGGATCCCCAACTGGTCAGATTTAGGGAGACATTTTTTTGTTACACCATTAAATACCCCCTCTCCGTAAATAGCAATTATAGGAAATTATTCTTTAATTGCTTAATGTTCAGTATTTACATTAGCACATCAAAAGAGGATATTCTTAAAGTTAATGGTTATGGTTTTATGAGTTTTAATAAGTTGGGGACTAAAAAAGTCTCACTCGATTTGCTAATGCATCTTTATGAAAATAGCTACTGTTAAAATAAATAAGCCATTCTGTTGGGAATAGAACTATTTTAATTTCATCAGCAATCTTTGCTGATGACAGTTAACTATTTACAAATGAGTATTAGTCCCGGCAGAGAATGTAACCTAATGATTAAGAGCCCGAGCTCTGAAGTCTGACTGCCTGGGCCTGCATATCAGCTGCACTATTTACTACGTGACTTTGGGCAACTGAACTTATTTTCTCTAGTTTTCTTACTTATAAAATGGTGCTGACTTTGCTACCTACTCCATAGCATCATTATGAAAATTAAATGAAATACTTAGCACAGTTTTTGGTATGTTAGCACTAGTTATAACAATTATAATAACATATCATTGAGAGCCAACATGGTGCAGTGGAATTTGACAGATGCGGTTTAAAATTCTAGTGCTGGGGTGTGGAGGTAGCTTTATACACGGCCTTGAACAAAGTCTCTCCCCTCTCCGTATTGATTTCTTCAACTATCAAGTGTGGGTAACCTTCCTGATCAGGTAATTGGGAAGATGCAGTACACAGCAAAAGTTACAAACTGCCAGTATATTATTCTCTTCTTCCTTTCTTTCTGGTTCTTAGTTTAGTTTAGGAATGCTGAAAATTAGAAAAACCTTTTAATTCCCTGGGGGGAAAAAATCAGCTAGTATTCTTTTATAACACTCTCAGTAGCTGTCATTCAGTATGTTTTGATTAGTTTTACTGGCCTGCTATTTTTTTATTTTTATTTTTTTTAATGCCTATTTTTTGGCTGAATTACCGGAAATGAATAGCAGGCATTGAAAAGAGAATAAGTATTAAAGAGGGCTTGAAAGTTTTATATCTAATAAATAATTAGAAAGTAAAAGAATAGGCAATGCAGCTTTGTTTTCATTCGAAACTGTGAGGGTAAGAAACTTGAGGATAGGCCAGCCAGATCCCGGAGTGAGACAGGATCCCGCGTTTTGTCTTTGATTTGCTGATGGAAACATCAGCAACGTTGGGAAACTGTATTCAAGCTGAGAGTATATGCAGTAGGAACCACCCCAGGGATTGTGAAAGTCAGTCTTATTTCCTGGGTGGGTCAAGGTGCTGAGAAGTTTGAGATGATCTGCTGGTGGTCAGCCTGAGATCATGGTCCTTTTCTGTCTCCTCCTGGGGAGGTGCTGACAAAGGTGGTTGACTCAGTGGGGGTGGGGCCGTGATTGTAGAAAGAAGAGGGATGGGGCTTCTATCCATACTCAAAGACTTGTTTCAGGGTAGGGTGTAGGGCAGGCAGGGTCCGGAACTCTATGGAGAACTCTTTCATTTTTCCTTCCGATTATCGATACTGGGCAGTGAGAAAGCTGGTGTTGCAGGCTGTGCAGCTCCAATTTTCCTGGAGGGTAAAATATCGACAAGAAAACAGCACGGTAGTGTCACATGAGTTCATCCTGAGGACCACCAGTTATTTGCACAGAACATGGGCCTGGTCAGGCACAGAGCCTCCTTGTCACAAATACATATTTTGAAACAGACACCCACACACACAATCCTGAAGAAAAAAATCTTAGCTAATGTAACTACTTACGTGCGCAATTTCAGTGGATCAACAGAAAGCTCTAATGATAAAATGGAAAGAAGAAAAAATGGAAAGCTATCATAAAAGAGTGCATGTGACCAAATAAACATGGTTAAAGCACTACTGGAGTTCGTGGTGAAGAATTACTGTAAATGTGCAGCTCTGGGGAAGCTGACAGAAGAGTGTTAGGCTCTTAGGTGATGCAAACAGCATGCTGTCATCATCTGAAATGATGAGCGGCTCTTCGGAAAGCTTTGGACAAGAATAGTTCATTTACTTTGATTTACCTCGTAGTTGCAATTGTAGAAAATTCAGTGTATGTTAAATGTACTAAAAGAATATAAGGATTATTTTTGTTTATATGTAAAAAGGAATTGGGTTCTAGACCTAAATATTTTAAGTATTAAAGAGCTAGTTGGACATTTGAAAACCGAGTGGCGTTGTGACATACACGGCAGTATGTAAACTCCCTGGTCTCCTTCAGAGCGAATGCCTGTGATACACCCCCAGTCACTGTGGAAACCAAACCGCCCTCACAACTTTCTCCCCTACTTCCCAGGGTTGGTGCCACCTCTTCTGAGAAGCAGAGCTTTGTTCCCCATCCGAGTTTGCCTGGGGCTCCAGAAGACAGTGTAGTGATGACTGATGAGGCCACATGCACAGTGCAGGACACTTCCCCTTTCCATGGTACTGCCCAGCCCCTTAGGCGGACTGCTTCTGACACTGTCACCCAACACGTAGCTTGGGAACATTTTGTTTGTTTTGGAAGAGAGATGATGTCGGCAGAGAGATAACATTGCGTCAGGACTCAGGATCCACACTGCCTGCTTTCCAATCCAGTTACTGCCGCTGACATCAGTGTCTTCACCACTCAGGCCTCAGTTTCCTCATCTGAAAATGGGTCGATTATTGAGTTGCTCCATGTGGGCTTGGTGTGTGGATTCTTGACACATAGCACTGTGCACGTGGTATGGAAGAGAGACTTGTGAGAATAGTGAACAGACTTTCTAAAGGTGAGACAGGAAACTACCATATTATAAATATACAGTGCAGAAAATTAAAAAGATTATGTATTTTGATTTTCTCTCATGGTGAATGTTTACAAGAGTTCTCAGTAGATTTTAATGGCTAAAATTTGTCATTCTTTCCTTTACCTTGCTTTTGGCAGGGATAATAATAGTTAATAGCTAATAATTACGGAGCTCTTAATATGTGCCAAGCATATTATTAATACCTTTACAAGTATTTATTATTTAATTTTTAAACAAACTCATGAAGTTGTTACAAGTACTATCCCTATTTTTACATATGGAACCATGAGACGGGTTGAGGCATTAACTCAGATTGTCGCAGTTTAGAGGGTCAGACTCACATCACTGAAGTCCAGACTCTGTTTCTTAATCACTGGGCAGCACTAACCAGGGAAATGGGCAAGTGAAAACCCTACTTCTCCCAGAGAGAAGCCTCAACCACCAAGCCTGGGAACAATTTCAGATCAGTTGTGCTTGGTGACTGGTCCTTGACATTTCTGGTTGACTCCAGGATTTTTACGTTTAGCATCCTGGTGTTGGTTTGGGTTTTACCTTAGCAGTGGGTTGGAGTCTATATCAGGACTGTCCAAAAGTACTTTTTGTAATGATGGAAATATTGCATATTTGCTGTGTCCAATGTGGGAACCAGCTACTAACCATTTGTTGCCACTGAGCACTTGAAATGTGGCTGGTGTGACTGAAGAAGTTAATTTTAAAACTGTATTGAGTGTTAGTTTAAATATAAATGAAACATGTGGCTAGTGTTGGAGAGCACAGGTCCAGGTGAGTAAAAGGATACAAAGAGGAAATGCGTGCAGGGTCATCTAAATGCTGCAGTTTTGTTGCGTTTTCTGTCTCCTGGATTTTCAAAACTGCCACTCTGCCTTCAAACAGGAGGCAGAGTCTGCCATAAGGTATAGAAATAATACCTATAGGATACGGAGGCCTCAGTGCCATGTCTCCAGAAGCATCCTTTGTCTAGCAGGCGGGTGTCCCTTGTGAAGTCCTCCGGTGTGCTCAGAGGTCACCGGCTTCGGCACTCCTGGTCCTGCCGCCGTGGCTGAAGACACCTTTAATTATGGCAGCATATGTTTCCGTTTCCAGGCTGCAGGAGATTTATTCCCTTCAGCCCGAAGTCAGCACAGATGGGACCTTGAGCCAAGGCCTCAACACACAAGAGCTAAACGCAGCTGACCTCGACAGCTGTGGCTGCCTCAGTGCGCGGACAAGTTTTATATTAAAGAGCAACATTTCCGTCTGCAGCCATCGTCGTGATTTGAATTCAAGATAGTTCAGTGGAGGGTCGCATATGTTGCTGGCTTTGTTTAGTTTTAAAAAATCAACAGCAGAACAGAAGTAGGTTGTTTGTATTTGGTGTGTCCATGTATGTAGCTGTGCACATTCCAGTCCAGGTGTGTATCCAAACATGAATAGATTTATGTGAAACTGTTGACCTTTAGTCAGGGTATGTGAGATGTTTCAGTGCTTAGTGTATGTATGCTTACACTGAATTTATTTCTTCCTCCTTTTGAACTTTATAAAATGGTATTCTTGCTAAATATTGTCTGATGGGATTTTTTTAAAACTCAGCATTACAGCATTACATTACAAAATGCATCTGTGTTATCACATGTGGCTGTAGCTCATTTATTTTTACTGCTCTGTGATATCCCACTGTATGGAACATACCACCCCTTTTTTAGCCATTCTTCTGTCAGTGGACTTCTGGGTTATTTCCTAGTGAAATGTTCTTTCGGTTGATTATACTTTCAGTTGCATTATTATTTGAAGATAGCACGGATAGGACATAGATCATTCACATCTCAGAAGGAGAGACCAGTAGGAAGAGGGATCAGGAATATAGGATACAGTTAAAATTGGGAGGAGAGAAGGGAACTGCCATATGCTGTAGTATTTTCTGGATCTCATTTAATTCTTATAACAGTCATGTGAGAGCTTTAATTATCTCCATTTAATAAGTGAAGAAATGGACACAGAGGGGGAAAAGGGGCTTTTCCAAGATTGTGCAGCCAGTAAGAGATGGAGCTAAATGTTTGACCTGAATTTTTCTGACCTGAATCCTTTACACTCTCTATACAAGGGAGCGACGAACAGCCAAGGTTATATGGCTATAAGGAAAGAAAAAGTATAAATGGAAAGAGGTAACAGTTAGGCTCTGCCACTTAAAAGAATAAAGTAAACAGCCCTGACTGGTGTGTCTCAGTGGACTGAATGCCGACCTGCAAGCCAAAGGGTCGCGGGTTCGATTCCCAGTCAGGGCACATGCCTGGATTGTGGGCCAGGTCCCCAGTAGGGGGCATGTGAGAGGCAACCACACATTGATGTTTCTCTCCCTCTCTTTCTCCCTCCCTTTCCCTCTGTTTAAAAAAAAAAAAAATCTTAAAAAAAAAAGAATAAAGTAAACATAGCACCAGGGAAATTTGAATTCAAGGCAGACACGTGAAGGAAAACGGAACTTCATTTTAAAGGCCCCTGCATATCTTTCCCCAACACAAATCATTCTGACCCTGTATTCTGACTTGGGCTGCTGTGACTTATCTATCTCTGTAGTCCTTACTCTTCCAGTAATTTTCCTTTTGCCAGGTATGAACTAAAAAACCATGTAGTACCAGGATTACCCTTAATCAACCATAAATAGAATAAGTTGACCCTGATTTATCAGCAATTTTTAATATGAGACTTTTTTTTTTCCTTTAAGGAGAATGAGAATAGAATGGGGTGGCAGCCTAGCAAATGAGAGAACTTGTTTTTTTCAGTCTGTAACGTTTCTGACTGATACAAGTACAATCCATAATAGAATGTAAGTACATAATTCAAAATTTATTTTCCTGATTGGGAAATATTGACTGCTACTGCTAGCCCAGAGCTCATAAAACCAGAATGATTGTGCAGCTGAATAGAGAAAAATCGCTGGGTAAACAGAGGCTGGAAATTGGCATTGCTCTTTGCAGGTGGCTGTTGTACTTGTTCATGTTTTATTTAGGTCTTTAGCAGTGGCATTTGAGTTTCTAATTAAAGTTGTGCCTGCACTTTAATTGCTTATGAAGCCTCACGTAGATTTAATCATCAGATCAGCCTGATGAGGATTTGCAAAGGCAAGCTTTTTTGCCTCACATAGTGGTTTCTAGCCTCTATCTTGAGTGTGAAGGCAGCATTGATTCATAAGAACATTACAGATAGCTCAATGGCCATTGGAGTATATTGAGTAGGGAATGAAATGCAGAAGTCTATTACACATACTCTGTCCCTATTAACCTCTCTAACCCTTCCATTTAGTTTGATGGATAGAGGGATTTGTGCCCTGAAATCACAGAGGAATCACGTGCTCAGACGCGGGATCATCTTTAAGATGGCTTTGTTAATCATTTTAGCAGATCAAGGCTCAGTTTAACTGGTTTTGAACAGTTTTGCTTCATGTTTTATTTTGGTAGTTAATAAATTTGGAAGATGTGTAATCAGCAAATCTAATTTTGAATTAGATTTTATTCATTAAGATAAATAAATTAGATCTGTATTTTGATATTTATTGCATTTTGTACTTTGGTATGTTAACCTCACATGTATTGAATTAATGTGTCTAAGATTACCATAAAAAGATTACAATTCTGTTTTTTTTCCAATTTTGTTGGAAAAAAGAAATGATGAAGGTAGTATGTACTGTTTAGAGAGGTTCTTCTACCAGGCTAGAATGCATAATAACAGTAATCTTAAAAGAGCATTTGAGTTACTGGGCTTTAAAAACATTGTTCCTAGGATGTTTTAAAACTTTGTATGATGATCAGATGCCTTTTTAGAGTTTAATATCTTGGCTTTTCCATTTTAATGACTGTCTTTGGTTACTTTAAAGTAATTCTTTTAGCATTCCAAACAAGCTTTACTTTGAAAATGATCATTAAATTAATCTAAGGAAATATGAGTTTTAATGTAATGTGATCATGTTTAGCTGCCCCAAACACTTTTTAAAAAGTTAGTATTGTATTCATTCACCAGTTTCTTTTGATTTATCAATTTCAGATTTTGTGAAATTTATGAATTTGAAGTGTTTCTGAACAAAGACAGTGGAAGAAATAATTTCTTTTCACGTGAATGTTGTTTTCAGAAGATTACGCGCTTGGATACCATGTGATTCGTAGTCCTTTCTTTTGTGCCTCGGATAATTCAATGACATGCATGGGTCTTTTATCACGTGGCTAACACTGTTTTCCAGGGCAGTTTTTTCCTTAAACTATCTTAAGTTTTTTATTTCAACTGCAGTAGCCTGAAAGGGGCAAGAATTATTTTTTTTGGAAATGGCTAGGAAACTGTAGTGTATCAAACTATTAGAAGTCATAAAATAGCACAATTAATGACTGATGCCAACCATGTTATTGTTTCTTAAAATTGTCTGAGTCCCTCAAGTATTTGAAATGAAATGAAATGTTGAAATGCGGTTGGTTGCTGGTATAGCTATGAGGATTATTTGTAAAAAGTACTTTATATATTATGTTTTAGTTTCTTAGGAAATTATTTCCCTGCTAGACTAAGCGTTGTGAAGGCAAGGACTGTTTCTGTCTTGTTCTGTGCTTTCCCCCCACTGCCTGTCGTGATATCTGGCTTAATAAATAATTGTTAGATGAACAAATGAATGGTCATTTTCTTAAACTGGTAACAGTATCTTAAAATTAGTCACCTAGTTTTTGAACTTTTTTTTTAGGATTACATTTCTGATTGCCTTTTTTTTTTTTTAAAGAAAATGTGGGTTTGTCTTTCCATTGGAATTGATGTGCTGATATATATATTTTTTTACTAATTAAAAAATTGTATTAGAAGCATTCAGAATGTCAACAAAACAGCTGCAAGGTGTGTTTTTCTTTTTTTTGCAATTACAGAGTGATATTCAGTTAAAAGAACAATAATTATTTTGTATAAGCTGCGTCAGAGATAACTGAAGATGAAAAAACTGCCACCCCCATGTATAACTAATCTGTGCCATGCGCCAACAAGAACCTCCTTAGACTTTCGTGCCTGTTTACAACCCCCATCTGTACCAGGCAAGGTTACTGGCTATTGAAAATACTGCCAGGACAGGGCTATCTAAAGCCACGTTCAGTAGTGTATTAACTACACAAAAAAAGGCACTGTATAGTTAAAAAACAAATCTTACACAGCCTTTCAGTTTTTTTCTTTAAAAGGAGTGAGTTGTATACAGAGGAGTTAAATGCTTTATAGACAAGAAAAGAAAATGGCTGTAGAACAAACTTATTCATCCTCTTCATCTTCTTCATCTTCATCCTCTTCATCCTCCTTTTGTTTTTGCTTTTCTCAGCCCGGAGGACTCCCTTTTTCGCGGCATCAGGCTTTCCCTTAGCTCGGCGTGAAGAAGCACTCTCTTCGCATTTCTCCTCCGGCTCAGCAGCGTCTTTCCCTAGAGCTGCTTGTCGCCGGCAGCAGTGTGATTCCACGCCTCTCCCAGTACCTTTGCAACGTCACCAGTGGGCAGGCCGGGATGCTCTCCTTTGATTTTTGCGCAATACTCAGAAAAAACAAGAGAAAGGCCGCAGGAGGCCTCTTGGGTGCATTGGGATCCTTGAACTTTATTTTTTTCTCCCCTTTAGGAGGAATATAAGTTAATAAGTTTTCATTTCTCTTTCATAATGGACCTGGTCCGCGTTTGCCATGTCTTCAGATCTGAAGACATGGTCTTCCCCCTCTCCAAGCCCTTCTTAGGAAACCCTGGGAAGCTGACTGAAGCACCTGGGTGCTGCTTCTTGGGCTCCTCCCGGCGAGTTTGTACAAAGAAAGCTTGTGATGATGACATTTTGCCTCTCGGCTTCCCAGGGCCTCTTTTGCCCATGTTTAATGACGTTTACTCAGCGAGCACAGAGTCATCCAGAGCCCGTCTGGCTCGCACTTGCCCTGGCGCCGTCTCTGTGGAGCTCAATGTGCTGTCTGATTTGTTTTTTAAAGGAAGAATGTTTTCAGGAACTGTCTGTGGCTCTGTTTCTGATACTTCCTCTCCTCTCTCACTGCTGCCCAGGTTTTTTCTCTGCAAGGAAACCTGACCAAGATGGGATTATCCCAAAGAAAAAAGCAGTAGCTAAGTGAGGTTCTTCATTTGATGTGGGGCTTAGCTTAAGCAACTCCATTTTGTCCCTTGAGTTATCTTTTTAACACATTGAAGTGTACACTTAAGAATGGCTAAAGTGGTAAATTTTGTGTTATATATTTTATCACACTTAAAAAAGAACGTTATTATTACACGTCTCACATGGAAGGTGAAAGATGTTCATCGCTGCAATGATCTTAAGGGACCACACAGATGGAGGGAGCCAGGCATGTTGGCATGAGTCCATTGGTTTACGCTTGCTGTCTTCAACCAGATATGGTTCTCGGTTCCTAACGTGGAATTTATTTTTTAACAGGAAGGAGAAGCTGATGCGATGCTCTCAATGCCGAGTTGCCAAGTACTGCAGCGCCAAGTGTCAGGTAAGGATGTTCAGCTGGAAGTGATGCCTTCGAGTTCTCTGACTCTTCAGTTCGTCCTCCGTCTTGCCTGTTCACCTATTTCTGTTTTTTCACAATCTTTGCCTTATTTTAGCTTACTTTCTTTCAGTCTTAAAATAATATAGGTATATGGTAAAATATATGTAAAATTATGTAATATATATATCCTGAAAGAAAAGTAAATTATTACATTTTTCCATCTTCTTGTCAAGCCTGTCTCCCAGAGGTAACTATGGTTAACTTCCTCATGTGTCTTTGCAGCCTTTTCTATTTTCTTGTGTAAACATATTCATGTATCTAAGTCCTTTATTTAGATATAAATTACAGATAAAGGTTACTTAGATATAAATAACAGGCACAAATTCTTGTATACCTTGATTTTGTTTTTCATTTAATAATCTTCCTAGAGGGGCTTTTTGTATCACCCCACTTTTTCCGTTATGAATATGCCACAAACATAATTTTCCTATTAATGAATGCTTACATATTTTCCATTATTCTCTATTCCCATTATCGTACTGGACATCCTTTTGTGCACACTTTTGCACACTTCCAAAAATTAATTATAGGGTAATTTGTTCTCAGTAGTGTTGATTAGTACAAGGATATACGCATTTTGAATTATTAAAGGTAATACCAAGTTGTCTTTCAAGAGTTTAAGCTAATTTACAACACCGGCAGCCTCTGAGAGTACTGCTGTTAACAGATTCGAAAGCCTTTAAAGGATCTGTAATTAACATTCAACATGACCTTTACTTCTAACCTTCTGATTAATCATCTAATAAATGTAATTATGCTCTAATTAATTGTATCATAATAAAAAGTCTAATTGGAAGTTTTCTGTCTGTGTCTCTTGCCCCCCGCCCTTCACCCATTCCTTTTTGTTTCTTATTTTGAGGGGTGTGTGTGTGTGTTTTCTGTGTATGCACTTGCACTCCCCACTCAAGCATCTTCTTTTCCTTCTTTAAGATCTAGGCCTTGCTTATCTAAGGGACTTTCTGCTTTCTAACGTTCTCTCTTGAAAATAATTTCTCCAGGCTACAAATAGAGTGATGGGAATGGAAAAGAAGCCAAACATACAGAAAAGTCAGAGGACCCAACGTTTAATGACAGTTTTGCCACTAGCAAGTTAAATTATCCTGGAGGAAACACTTAAACTTTCTGGGCCTCAGTGCACCAATATGTACTGCTAATAACCGCTAACATTTATTAGCCGTTACTGTGTACCGGGCACTATTTTATTCTCTTTACTCTTACAGGAATCTTACGAGGGTCAGGTGCTATTATTATGTTCCTGTTACTAATAAGGAAACTGAGGTGCAAAATAGCAAGAAACTTACCAGATGTCCTATAGCTAGTAGGCTCTGGAGCTTGGCAAAGAAATCTAGGCAGTTAGAATTTAGACTTTTAATTTCTCTTCTAATGTTAAATTTTATTCTGCTCTAACATTCTAATTAGGTACCATTTTCCTTTTTCTTTGGTATTCTTTGGTATTTCTGGCTTTTTGTTCTATTTTATTTTTAATAAGGCTGACTCTACTCCCACAAAACACAAAACAGAAAATGTAAAAATAAAAGGTTAGAAACAACACTTTCCTAATAAAAATAGGGAATGTGAAAAATAATTAAGTTATTTTTACCTCATTTTGTAAACCAAAAATTCTGTCAAAGTTAGAAAGATGCCAGATTTAGGTAAGATCATCAGCAATAGTAATAACAAAAGAAAAAAATGAAAACAAACCCATGCTTTTTTTATACAAAATACATTCTGGAAAGACTGCTTCACGGTGATGTAGCTCTTTTATTCATTTGAAACAGCTACAAGTTTCAGGGGACTTCAAGGTAAGAAGACTACATATATAATAAGTGAATTAATATGTCACCTGTCAGAAGTCTTTTAGATGACCCTCCTTTCTATTCTCAAGACCTAAACTTTGACTTCTATTTTCCCCTATTTTTACGGATATTTTTCTCCCATGTTACTTCCTTCTTTTGCAGTACAATGGAGAAAAAAACCCATTATCTGATTAGAATGAGTAGAGAGAGTGTGGTGGGTGGATGTGTCATTGTGATTCATTATAGTCCATGTATTTTTACCACATATATTAGCTGTTTACTGTAGCATCAATAATAATGTCACCATCAGATATACTGTAGGAGGTAATGGGAAATAAGCTAGTATGATGAAAGATACAATACAGCACGAGTGAGTGCATATGCTTATATGTGTGTGGAGGGTGGGGAGGGTGCGTCGAGGCAGGGTGGGAGTCGAAGATTGGCCAGAACGCATGCATTTAAACTGCTCTGTTTAGCTCAACCTTACGGGACAGCACTAAATATTGTAATTATTGTAGATACCCACAAAGCAGCCCCAAATTAAACTGACAAACTGAACTATGAACAGTAATGAACAGGAGGCAAAAGCACTTGGAATGGAAATTGATATAGAGGATGTGGATTTGTAGCATAAAATCTATAATGCGTTTACCCTAGGGGGACATAACTTTGGATCACTAGCGTAGCAGTTGCTGTGTGGGGCCATGCCAAGAGCGAGTTGTTTATGAGAGGCTGTTGAGGTATTACAGTGTAATGTCCCGTTTGCCTATAAGGATGGCATCAGTACCATTGGTTTTCACATTTTATTTTTAAGCATAAGCAATATGAGGATATATTTTCATTATAAAAATCAACATGACATAAAATAATAGAGTACAAAGTGAAAGTCCGCCAGCTTCTTCCTGCCATTCCTACTTTTATTTTCCAGAGGAAATCTCTGTACTGGTTTTGTGAGTGAGGACATGCACCAGACTGTAGTCTGTGCTTCAGATATGGCGCACGCGTGTGGGGCCCTACCAACTGCTAGTAGGTGCAGTGCTGTTCCTGCTGTTGGCCAGAGTGCTTTCTCATCAGTGGCTTTGCCCTCCTCTGTGTATGTCTCATCCTGTGGTATCATGTGATACATGGAAGGGTTATATATGGGAACCAGTCTTATTTCTATATTGGCATGATCAGAACATCACTAATGATTATAAGATCAAAGGGAGGAACCGGTTAAGTGTTCTTATAAAAAAAAGTTCTTAAAATTTGCAATATTGATAGCAAGTAAATGAATTTCAGATAAATTCACAAATTATTATTTCACCTTGACTGGATTTAATGTGATTGATAATATGCACATTTTAAATTGAATTCATTGCTGAGCAAAATAAGTAGCTGGGTGCTATATCAAATTGCAGTTTAGACACTTTTAAAAAGTACTATATTAGCAGGGAGAGGCTCTTTTATGCTCAAAATTATAGGCCTCTCTAAAAATGTGAATCAGATCTTTGAGTTTGTATTTTATGCTTAGTTGTAGAATGATGAGACCTATTTTTGATGAATTTCACACTAGTAAACCCTTAACAGGGTGATTTAGTAATTTGCTTTCTAGAACATCACACCCGAAGTGGTGACAGTGAAGAAAGCCTGGCCTTTTGTTTGTTTCACGACTAGCTCTGTGCCAGGCTGCAGGTCAACAGGACACATGCACAGCGTCCTATGGAGAAGTTGGCTTCGTATTTAACTGTAAACAAGATGGGAATTCTATATAAAGGTTAAAATTATTTGCTCATATTTACACCTTGGACTTCCAGAAATGTCTGGGAACCTGAGATTTTCTTTTCTTACTTGCCATTTGCTTGGTGAGTGGGCCCATGTCCTCCCATGACTTCAGTTGACATCTGCATATTAATGATTCCTGAGTCTCCGTCTCTAGCCCTCTGTTCTCCTGAGCACCAGACTTTGAAGGCAACTGCCCTTTGAGGGGGCTTCTTCTGCCCTGTTTCTGCAATCTGTCCTTTTGTCCCCACTTTCTGACTTATAGAAATGAGGTTAACCCTTTTATCCATTGATGACCCTTTAGTTCACTTCAGGAGTTAAAAACTTGATAATTACTCATGTTGGCGAGACAGAATGCGTGCACCTCGCCTCCTGTGTCCAACTAGAACCTGGCATTGACATTAAACTAATGTGGCCTGGAAAGTTCTTTCAGAGAAGACTGCATATCTTTAGACACGAAGGATTTATTCTGCTCTTCAAGCTAAAATGTATAAGCGAGGGCATTCCCACTTGACATGATCTCTCACTAGATTGGAGAGGTTGGCAGACTTTCTGTAGAGGACTGGATAATCGATATTTTAGACTTTGTGGGCCATAAGAATTTTTGTCATAACTACTCAACTCTGTTGTCATAGTATGAAATGCATGATTGTAAACTGAGTGTAACAATGTTTTAGTAAAACTTTAAGAAAACAAGTGGCAGAATGGATTTGACCTGCACCCTACACTATGTGATAATTAACTGACTTTGGGGACACTAATGTTATGATTTATTATATGGCTTCTCAATTAACCAGAAGACTGTAATTGCCATTTTACTTAGAAGTAATAATTTATTCTTGTTTCTTTTCTTCTGTCAACTTCATGCCTTATGACCATCCTCCTGCCTAACTCCATCTTTATATTTGGTCCAGTCTGTCTAATTTGATTAAGGCTAGTGGGAAGGATGCTCATGTTCTCCATTTGGTAAAGCTTTCCATAAGCTTTTAAAGTGCTAAGTCTAGCATCTATCACTAGGTCTCCAGCATGCTCTAAGGAGATTTTATGCAAGATTTTAATCAGTACTTGTCAGTCAACTGCGGCTTGTTAGACAACCTGCCTAACTTTCCAGTTTCCTTTTCCCAGATTCTAGCTCTTCAGATCTTCTTCTGTCAGCCTGTAATTCAATATTGGATTACATTTGAGGCATAAAGAAGGAGATATTATTTATTTGCTATTAAGTAGTCTATAAGGGAATGGCAGCCTGTTGGGCCTTTATTTTTTCTTCTATAAATTGCATGGCAGCTCAACTCTCTTAAGTTTTGCCCATAGGAAGCCTCTGTAGATGATTGATTTTGAATGGAGTGAGTCTTGCATATGTGGTAAAAAAAAACATGACCCTGTTTCACTTAGGTGTTCATTTATTAATTATTAATAATTTGTAATTATTAATCACAAATGAATTGTTGAATTAACTGGCTTAAAATAATTTTTTAAGCCAATTTCTTCGTCCTTAGTGATTCAAGGTCTGAGGAAAATACTATTCCAAATTTTCAGTTTTATTTAAACCTAACGTGGGCAAGTTTCAAACCTATTTTGACATATTTCAAATATTTGTTCGGAATTGCTGTTACAAAATTCTAGATTTTATCATTGGGGGCTGCCCTGGAGATCATTGAGATCATTCCTCTTCCCGAATAAATGCTCGCTGAATCCAGGTCATGAATTAAGTGGCTTTTACCCAAACTGTGCTCACTGTGTGTCAGTCCTTCCTGTATTCCATCCCATGCGATAAGAAGCTGCTCAAAAGTGAGTGTTCACTCCAGCCCAAACCCAGCATATAACAGTGTTTAAATGGCTTATCGAGCTGTAGTGATTCTGTGTACAAGGAAGGAGGAAAAGGTTATGTTAATAGCACAAAGGTTATTTTGAGCAAGAATGAAGAAGTCAATTAATTTTCTGTTTCTATTGCAATATCTTATCAGTCCTCTCCCTTTGTAATCAAGCAATCAAGATCAAGACACACTGGCCAAAAAATAATTGTTAGGGATCTCACTGTCCTTTTTTCTCTTTGGATGGCTTTAAGTTCAAATAATCAATGATAAATATATAGCAAATTATATCTCCCAAGTGGCACTAATTTTAGAATAAATTATGAGCTATCTATTGAATACCTGCTACATGCAAGATACATGTAATTAGTAGTACACTTATTTAAGAAAACCAGACATAATTGAAACTATGACAAAATAGTTTACTGAGTGAGTCTTTGCATTATAAAAGATTTGATTGACATTACCAAAAGAATTCACTGAAACAGTTTTTAAACATTTAAATATTAATATATTTAACTGTTCTTTGAGTTACAGGTTTTCCTAAATAAACATTAAAAAATTAAGTGTTTATTAAACAGTAATTTTGCTTCCTCTTCCATATAAAAATACTTCTCCAAATCATAGTTACTAGACATAGGATAATCATATTTGCTTATATTTATAATACATAATATTTATAGTAATTCAAACAGTATTGGGAAGGTAAAAGGAGAAAGGCAAAAATAGCTTTTTCTTTTAGGAAAAGTTGGAAAAATTAAAACCAATTTTTTAGTATGTTAAATAAAATTACCTTGAGCATTCTTAAACTTGTGTATATTGTTTAATTGGTATTAATACGGTATAATTGCATTATAAATGTTACTTCTGTGCCAACAATACGCACATTAAAATTTTTGATATTCATTACCCAAAACCCATCAGAAATTAGGAGAAACAGTTCTACCAATAGGGTTATAGTCCCCACTTTCCTGTGCTCCGGGACACTTCTAAATACTGTTAGTTTCATTCAGCTTTGCTAAACTGATGGGCCATCTGTGTTATATAAGTTCTGTTAGCATTTCTTTGATCACTAATGTGGTTTGTGTTTTTTGCTTATTGGTTTTTCTTTTTTAGGCACGAATTTCCTATTTATGTCCTTTACATTTTTCTCTTTTTAAAATTGAAATATTCATTATTTCCTTAATTATTTTGTAAGTCCTTGTATTTTGCAGACATTTAACATTGACTGCATATGTTTTAGATGCTGTTTTTCTTGTTTGTGCTCTATCTTGGGTGTGGTATTAAGTTTTCTCCTGATGTACAAAAGTGATTTATTTTTATGTAGTTTAATATGTACATCTTTTCCTTTATGATTTCTGGGTTTTATGTCCTGCTTAGAAACACTTTCCTTACCTCAATATTATAAAATGTTCATTCCATAGGGCAATAGTTTAATGATAAGCATAGAATAGTGTTTTGTTGTTTCTTCTGTTTAACATATACAATGACCTCCTTTTTTTTAGTCTAACTCAGTGGTTTTCAGTCTTAGCTACAAATGGAATACCCCAGATACCTGATCCTACCTCATTGGTGCTGTCAGAATCTCTGGGGTGGGTCCCAGGCTGTGTCTTTTAAAAAATATTTTTATGTGTGGGTGTGGTATGTGTAACTGTGTAGCTTTATTCTAGACCTGGGATCTTTAGCCCTCTCAGACCCAGCCTCGTCTTTCTATGACTAATTTTTATTGTACTCTCTACTATCTTGGAATGAAATTTTATAGATAATACAATCTACCTAGGTACATATTTTCAGAATTAAGTATCAATATAATGCCATAACTGGCATAAAAGAGAAAGAAAACTACAACTTATAACTAAATAACATGTGTTTTAGTAAGTAAATGCTTAGGTGTGACTAGCCTAGAAGACAATTAAGAGGTCATGTACATGCATCTACACATGGCACTGTGAAAAGGGAAGGACAAAATGCAGATCAGAAAGTATGTTTTATTAGTAATGCATACACTATAAATGGTGTTGCCTTTTGTGATATGCTTTTATGAAATATTGAATAATTATAGCTAAAGTGCTTAAAACACAGTCTTCCCTTGATTTACCTAGAGAATTCAGTGCTATTAAGACTGTGTGAAAACAAGCTTTTTGTTTATATACATGAAAGGAGTTTTAGAAGTTTGTCACCTTTCTAGAATGTCTGACTGGACATTTAAAAGTCATGTTGGATTTGGAACAATTATCATTGTATGGATCTGTCCTACAGAGGATGTCTGGCATCTCTGATTTCCTGCCACTGAGTGCCCATGGTTCTCCCCAAGCACAGCTATCAAACGTACCTCTGTAAATTTTTCAAAGAGCCCTCAGGACTATTCCTGTTGGGAACCATTGGTTTGATTGGTTAGTTTCTGTTCTGAATCAATATAAATGCTGTAACACATATGAAAATACTGCATGTAGATTTTGACATTGGTTTTGAGTTATGCATGTACTGAAAAACGGAATTGAGTCATAGATGTCTTTATTTCCTGTTTTTCCATCTAAAACTCTTGTATCCTATTGTCTTTGTTTCTTAACACAATATTTTCATTTCCTTTGTCTTTCATGCTAATTTGTACTTATTGTACATGATTGTTAATTTTCAACTATGGGAACAGTACACATTACAACAGTATTGTGAACAAAATCTTAATTACTTCCTGTATTTTCAGTAATGGGAGAAAAGAGGAAATAGTCAGTTGGGAAGGCCGAGGAGCGGGGAGATTCCCTGTTCTGGTAAACATGCCTTTGAGGCCTAGACCAAGGTGCAGTTTGTAGAGTGAAGACAATGCCTAATGTTTTGCATGATTGTGGGGTTTTGCTTCAAAGTCAAATGCAGTTATTTAAATTATTTTGTTGTAAGCGTTTTCTTGGTGTGATTCTATGAGTAAACCTTATTAAGAAGTGATGGGTGAAGCTGAACAGTAAGTCCTAACAATGTTTTAAAAACAGGGATTTTAATATCATGATAATGAAGTAGGCTGTAAAGCTGACACTATATCACAGACAAGTTTCAAGTGATGTGACTTCTCGTAATATTTTTATAAACCTGACTTGGCTCCTAGATGAAAAGAATGTACACCTTTTTTGCTGAAGCAAATGGGAAGATAAATATGTTGTTTGACATTTTTATGCTGTGATCCAGGAATAGCCCTAAGAAACATATTATCTAGTTTCTAATTACCGTTGAGAAATGAAAGCTGAATGTTAATTATGTTAAAGTTGTAAATTGTTTTTGATAAGAATTCTAACAATTTGGGTGTTTAAATAATGTCATCTAACAGATCAGTTGGTTCATTATGTAGGGGTACATTATTTCACTCAGGTAAACTGAGCTGCCCAAAACTGGAGGTTTTAAGAAAGGAGCAATGACTGATCTTTTGTAGATAGGTATTGACTGAAATCTGCTCTAAGTCTCAGCCTCACTTTTCTAGCTACAGCTCTTTTGCAGCTGGACACTCACACAGGCTCTGAGCATAGCCTGTGGTGCTTTCTCGGAGACCCGTGGCAGTGTGTGGCTCATGCTTTTGGCTCACACAGCCTGTCCACCAGCGCGCCGATCCGGCTTCTCGACCTTTAATACCCAGTGAAAACTTTTCCACTGAAGTTATGGTTCTCGCTTCAAAAAGCAATAAAAAATATCAGCAGTCTAGGTTCCTCTCAGTGCAAGGGACCGTGAATTTGTCTGCTTAACACACTCATTCAAAGACCAGGTGAAGGAAAGAAAGCACGTAGTTGTATGTGAGAGGGTGTGTACCAACTTAACTTCCCAAAGGCTGGCAATTATGTGAGTCTTTGTGTTAACCAGTATGTACAAGTTCCTTTAATGCAGAGGTTTTTCAGAATGTCTAGTAAGCTTAAGCATAGTATTCTGAGTCACTAAGCAGGGCCTTTGCTGTGTTGTTTTTCAAACTTATTTGACAATGGAGCCATTTTTTGGGGGGGAGGGGGCTTACACATGTTGGTAATTGCTAATTGCTGTTCCAAGACCAGCCCCCTGAACAATAGAAACATTTTTCCCCCCACTGAGTTATATTTTAATATTATGCCTTTTAGTGAGTTCTGACATTAGAAGTAGCTATACGAAAGGCCATTATAGTTGTTGAAGACATTGTCTAGTATGTTGATTACATTCCCAGAATAAATTCCTCCTGTGATTTAATACTTGGTAAAGCTATGTGTTTTTCTTTTTTTGTCAGATGAGATTTATATAAGCCATTATGCCTTTTTTTTTTTTTTTGTGCCTTGCCTGTAAGGCAACTCAAATAAATGTAGCACACAACACGGTAATTACTGAGCTCTCATGTTTAGCATACTAAGCATTTTTACTCTCCCGGTTATATTTACATAGCTTAGTAGTTAGGTCCTGGCTGTGGACTTCATTCTCTTCATCTTTAGCATTAGGATCTACCATTTGGATTATTGTGAAAATCAAATGAAATATTCCTTTTTTTAATTGCTTAGTCATGTGTTGACTAACTGTAGACACACTGTAGAATGTTAAGTGAATGCCGTAGGACTTTTTTCGTCATTTTAACGTTTTCTCATTTTACAGCCTTATTTCACACACATCTTTACTTTGAAGCAGCTCAGTCTTGTTTAGAAGTGAGAAGCATAAGTACGAAAATAAAAAAGATTATAAGCATTGCATTGAGAACATTCCTGTCGTGGATGTGAAGGAATGAAATGGGGAAGCAGGAACAGGGCTGGTGAAAGAGGCGATGTGTCCCTAGCAAACAGCGTCTCCGGGATCGGGGCCATTAGGGTGGAGCAGCGGACAGTCACACCCCCACCCAACAGCTTGGTGCAGGCAGTCTTTCTGAGCAAAGTACTGGCTTGAACTTGAATCCGAGTCATAGTTTCAAAGCACCTGCATCTCTTTTTAACATTTTTGGTTATGTGGTGTGTTTGTGCCTAAGTGGAAAAGAGAGAGTTCCTCCCAGAGGGACTTTATAGGCCCAGAGGTTGGGAAGCAGACTTACAATTTCTTAAATAAGAACCGTTGTGAGCATCCGGCATTTCAGCGATGGGCTGGAACAAACCAGGCAGTTGGTCTCGCTGTCTCCCATTCACCAGGGATACATGTTAGACACCCTTGGGTTTTCCTTTCATATGGAAGTAATCCATGTGAGGGGAGCTGCGGCATTTCTGACCTAAGACTCAGAGCACGTGTCCTACCCTTCAGCCCTCATCCCCCTGGTGTTGCTAGGCTGGTGAACTGGCTCACTGGCCTCTTCAGCCACCCCAGCACGTGGCTGGGATCATGGGTTAAGTGACCATGTAATTTGCCATGCAAGTCACCCTTTTCTGAATGAAAGGGGGCCACTATTAATAATTAGGCCAGGACAACAGAAATAAGTCACTCCTGGGAAAAATGGACATTTGGTCATTTTAGCTAATAACCCCTTCTCCATGTTTTCTTCAAAAACAAAAAGGTTTTGTATTTTGCGTTATGTTAGCCCTCCTGATAGGCCCGTACTCACTAGAGCAGCAGAGAGGTTCAGAAGGCTCTCTGTCCTGCCTTGATTTTCCTGGACCATGTGTTTTATTTTCTAATTTGGAGTGTATTTTCTTTTCGTATTCAAAATCACTGTCTGTTATTGAATCCTATTTAATCAGCTACCAGACTGTCTTATAAATTATTAAGTCATAATGATTCTTCCCTGGGACTCCACCAGCCAGATGATACCCGGGGGGCAAATTAAAAGGACAGAAGCAACGCAGAGGCCGTCAGTGCCTGAGCCTGGTAATAGCGTACGCGGCAAAGGCCGAATCCCGGGTCATGACGGTTTTAAAACATTGCTCTCATTGTTCTGTTTTGCAGTTATATTCAGGCTGTCGAAATTAAATTATTGTCGATAACTCTCCACATTCAAAACCAGTGTAAATGAAAGTTAAATTTTTATGTCTTGTGTGCCCTCCCCACCCTTGTCTTAACAGAAGAAAGCTTGGCCAGACCACAAGCGGGAATGCAAATGCCTTAAAAGCTGCAAGCCCAGATATCCCCCGGACTCTGTCCGGCTTCTCGGCAGAGTTGTTGTCAAACTTGTGAGTATAGAACTTGTGAAATATTCTTGGGCTTTAAAGAATGCACTCGCAGGTGCATGTTATTCTTATTTAAGGCTGAGCTTAAACCCATGTGAAGGCTTAAGGCGGACTATTCCAGGGAGTGCCATAAGACAAACACGTGCTCTTTCCCTGTCAGTCACAGCACCAGTGGCAGCGACAATGTGCACGACCCGTCTTTGAAGACCCTGTGTGTGATCTCCTGGGACTGGAGACACAAGGTCCTGTGTCTGTTGCACGCAATATTAGTAATGCCTGTTACATTGCCTTGATTACTTTTCTACTGTGACCTAGTGCATAGGGCACATATGTAATTTTTGTTTGCTGCCTCTTCCAGTGAGATTTTAATTTGATGATCATTAATCTTACTGGAAGAGTACTTATCTTTTTACTTGCAGTCAAGTTTCAGAGAAATTGTTTCTGAGGTTCTTTTCCTTACTCTGCAAAGCAGCAAGTGGATTCTGTGAAATCCCCCTCTGGTGACATCTTCAAGATTTTTGGGTCAGGCTTGAGCATGAATGTCTCTTTCTCAAATGATTGCAGGCGCCAGCTCTCTCCTGTCCTGTTTTTTGTTTTTTTTTTAATTGACTATAAAATTTTACAGGGTTTTTTAAGAATGTAAAAGTGTGATTATATACCTAAAACTTATACAATGTTATATGTCACCTTAATTAAAAAAAAAGAATTTGCAATACCAAATGAGCATTGTCTTTGGATCTATGGTACAACACACATACTTACTGCTGTTTTCAAATGTGCACATGTGTTGAACTAAAAAATAAAAATTTATTTCAAAGCATTAATAAAGTCAGAGGAGCTTTGTCTTTAACCATTGCTTTAACCACTGGATATGAAAAGTTTAATCACTATTTTATTTGAATGTGAACTGCTTTCTGCTTTATTAATAGTGAAAAGATAGAACCATGGTTGGAGCAGAAAGGGGTTTCACAATCACCCAAGGTCCTAGTTCTCAGTCTCCACCCCGATCTACTGAATCAAAATCTACCAGAAAGCAATTGTGGTAATAGTTACTTTCTGTCGCGCACTTACTGTTGCTAGGCCCTGTGTTGATTGCTTTACGTGATATACCTCATTTCCCCCCCGCAGCAACCCAGCGATCGGGTGCTGTCATTTCGCCTATGTTCCATGTACGGACATTGACTCCTCTTGACTCAAGTTTAAGTGACTTGCCCACAGTTGTACAGTTTGTAATAAATCGTTATTTTTATTCCTTGATCTTTGCTTTTTATGGTAATTTTTAATAAAATCCTAACAATGACACAAGTTGTGTGGATAGAGCTGGGGAAAAATATAAAAGTATGAAAACTTGTAAAAGAATTTTGCATTCGGAAATTAAACTGGTGATTGTCACAACTTTTAAAGTTATTACTGATTAAATAATTCAACTCTCAAAAAGTGATGAAGAGAAGGAATATACTGTACAGAATTTTTTTTTAAAACAAACTTTCATTTAAATATCTACAGATACTCAAACATATTCATTCAAATATTGGAAAATTGAAATGATTTTTGGTGTTTTCCCCTTTACTTCACAGATGGAAGAAACCCCCTCTGAATCGGAGAAACTTTACTCATTTTATGATCTAGAATCAAGTAAGTGATTGTCTGTCAGCATCTAAAAACAATTTCCTGTCATTTATTTGCTAAGGTGGTGAATTGCTTTTTTTTGTCTCTCTGTTATGTGAGGAAAATCTGACATTAGCTTATTTAATGTATTCCGAGGTAGCTCTGGCCATACAGGAGTTTATAAAGCACCGGGTTAGGCAGCAAGGGGAGTGTTACCTCTAGTCCAGTTAACACAGTAATTTTTTCCCTGCTTTTCCTTCCCCTTTTCTCTTCTTCCTGCCCTTGGTTTCCTTTTGATGCCAGGGAACAGGGATGTGAGTGGGGTGGGGTTGGGGTGTTTCAGGGAGCATTTGGGTTCACTGGTCCTTTAGATGAGGAGGAGGGGGGCAGGACAGACAGATGAGGTGTCCTGGCCGCGTGGAGTGCTGTGCTCACCCCAGACCTCCCAGCAGTGGCCACGCTACATGGGAACAGTGAATAGCTTCCCAAATCTGAGTGGTAAGTAAACGCAGAGCTTATTTTTCTTTCATTTTGGCACAGATCCTCTTCATTGAGGTTGTGAATGACTTCCACACAAAGTAACAAGAGCTCATAGAGTGCATTTGCTACACAGTTTAACATTTCTGGATGGAGACAAATCTAGTTTAGACTTAGGGCTCTCGGATCCTAAGTGCCAATGATAGTAAATTATTATTTAAGAACCTCCTGTCCTTAGAGAGGTGCAAATCAAAACTACAGTGAGGTACCCGTTAGGATGGCAATTATAAAAAGAAAAAAAGTGAAAACCACAAGTGTGGGTGAGGATATGGAGAAACTGGAACCCTTATTCACTGTCGGTAGGAATGTAGAATGATGTGGCTGCCGTGCTGACAGTATGGAAGTGCCTCAAAAAATTAAAATGGAATTACCGTATGACCCTGGATTCTGGTTATATATTCATAAGAATTGAAAGTAAATATTTATTCATTCATATTTATAGCAGTATTATTCACAATAGCTAAAACACAGAAGCAACCCAAGTGTCTATCAGTGGATTAATGGATAAGCAAAATGTGTTCTATATACACAGTGGAATGTTATTCAGTCTTACAAAGGAAGGAGATTCTGACGTATGCTATGACCTGGATGAACCTTGACAACATTATGCCAAGTGAAATACGCTAAGCACAAAAAGACACAGACTGTATGATTTCACTTATATGAAATACTTAGAGTAATCAAAATCTTAAAGACAGAAAGCAAAATGGTGGTTACCAGGGGCTATGGGGAGGGACGAATGGGAAGTTATTGTTTAATGGTTATTGAGTTACCGTTTTACAAGACGAAAAGCGGTCTGCAGATGGATGGTGGGGATGTTTGCATAACAATGCGAGTGGATCTGATACTACTGAATTGTACACTTAAAAAAGGGTTAAGATGGTAAATGTTATGTTTTGTATATTTTACCGCAGTTTAGAAAAGAAGAAAAAAGAAATCATAGGGTTATTTGTTCTGTCGAACAAGTAATTTAGAGAAAATATGTAGACCTGACATGAGCAACAGAGTTATGCTGTAGTTCAACTGATATGTCTTTTCAGGTTTTAACAGAGAACTAATTAGTCATTTTTTTCTTGACATATTACTGCTCAGTAATTAACATCTCTTGCAGTGAGTTTCACTGTTAACATTAGCTCTTCTCAGTAACAGTGTCGTACATGCTGCCTTAAGTGAAATGCTCTCAAACAATATTAATTGAATTGTTCACTCTTAGCCTTAACATCCCTTTGTGGTATAAATTAAATTGAGTTTTTTTAAAAAGGTGAACTTTTGATCCTCTTTTTCTTATATAATTCCCTTCAGCATTTCATATAATAGTGGTTTGGTGATGATGAATTCCTTTATTTTTATCTTGTTTGGGAAGCACTTTATCCACCCTTCAATTCTAAATGATAGCTTTGCTGGATAGAGTAATTTAGGTTGTAGTTCCCCACTTTTTATCACTTTGAATACTTCATGCCAGTCCCTTCTAGCCTGCAAAGTTTCTTTTGAGAAATCAGTTGACAGTCTTATGGGAACTCCTTTGTCAGTAACTATCTGCTTTTCTCTTGCTGCTTTTAAGATTCTTTCCTTATCTTTAATATTTGGCAATTTAATTATAATGTGTCTTGGTGTGTTCCTGTTTGTGCCCATCTTGTTTGGGACTCTGTGCTTCCTGGACTTATATGTCTATTTCCTTCACTGCATTAGGGAAGTTTTCTTTCATTGTTTTTAGGATAAATTTAAAATTTCTTGCTCTTCCTCTTCTCCTTCTGGCACCCCTGTGATTTGGATATTGGTACATTTAAAGTTATCCCAGAAGTTCCTTAGTCTATCCTTGATTTTTTGAATTCTTTTTTCTTCTTGCTGTTCTGATTGAATGCGTTTTTTCATCCTTGTGTTCCAAATTGTTGATTTGATTCTCGGCTTCATTCCCTTCACTGTTGGTTCAGGAACAGAATCATAGACATGGAGATCATTTGGAGGGTTATCACCTGGGAGGGAGAAGGGGGAGAATGGAGGAAAAGGCACAGGGAATAAGAAGCATATTTGGTAGGTACAAATAGACAGGGGGAGGTTAAGAATAGTATAGGAAGTGGAGAAACAAAAGAACTTGTATGCATGACCCACTGACATGAACTAAGGGGGGAATTGCATTAGGGAATGGGGGTGCCTGGTGGAGGGGACAAAGGGGAAAAAGGTGAGACAACTGTAATAGCATAATCAATAAAATATATTTAAAAAATAAAAAAGGTAAAAAAAGTGAACTTTCTTCTGCAGTTTTGCTTGAAGCAATGCCATGTCTTGTTTATTCAACCAGGAAATTAGTTGGAAATTGAAATTTCTTTGGTTGATCCATGTTTTCTTATTGATATACTTTCTGAAGACAAGTTTTACCAATTTGAACTTTAGCCAAACTTTTTAGTTCTCACTTTCTGGGGTTATTTTTTTTTTGCCTGTGAGATGTTACTGTTTCTCATTCATGACCTGGTTATACATTGTTTCATGGAAAAGTCTGCTTACATTCACTGACTTAATAAGTATTTATCATGGTTTGAATATGTGTACAGGATGATGTTGAAAATCTGATAATACATATCTTTACTGATTTTTAAAAATGTTTTTTCATCTGTATATGAATTTATTTTGTTTTGATAGGTTTTTGATCTTGTAGATAAACTTTTGTAGAATTTAATTGCTGATGTATATGTCATGGTTTGTAGTTGTCAAAAAATGAAAAGATATGTGTTTGCTGTCTGTCAGAATGGAGTCTAGGACAGGAAATGTCTGGTTTAACAGTTACCTTTGAACACCTGAAAATTATCCATTAAAAGTTAACTGTGTGATTGTGTTATTTATTTTCTCTTTCACAAAGATATTAACAAGCTAACTGAAGATAAGAAAGAGGGCATCAGGCAACTTGCAATGACATTTCAGCATTTCATGAGAGAAGAAATACAGGATGTTTCTCAGTTGCCACCTTCCTTTGACATTTTTGAAGCCTTTGCAAAAGTAAGTGTGAAGCTTTGTATCGTTGCTAATGTCATAAATCAGCCCTTTACTCTTTATTTTCTTTTTGATCCATGAAAATCATGTCTTATATCACTCTCCTACTTTAATGCATAGAAATGAAAGAATACATTACTTATACTAAAAAGTGTATTACTTTTAATGTTTTATCAGTATTCTTATTGCTGACTGAAGTGCATTCATTGTCAGCTCTCAAGGCATACCTTACCATTGCATGCGTTTAGTTTTGTTTTGGTGTTTCAGCAACAGAACCTGTTTTTCTTTTAAATTACATTTATTGGGGTGACAATTATTAATAAGATTATATAGGTTACAAGTGTAGAATTCCATGATACATCATCTGTATATTGCATTGTGAGCCTACCACCCAAAGTCAGAACTTCTTCCATCACCATATATTTGACCCCCTTTACTCTTTACCCTTTACTAGCCCCTCCACCACTCTTTCCTCTGGTAACCACCATACTGTTGTCTGTGTCTATGACTTTCTTTTTGTTTGCTTTTCTTATTTCATTTATTGCTTTTAGTTTTATATTCCACATATGAGTGAAATCATGTGGTTCTTAATTTATTTTGTCTGACTGAAGTAAAAAATTTATTGAATCTATTCCTTGATTGAGTGAATTCTAAATATGAAAATATAACGATTTCTGATTTTAAAATAATTGCCTACAAATCTTTTAAAATATTTCAGGTCACTAAAATCCTGTATGAGGGAGAGAACATGGGTTTAATTTACTATTTGATCTGTTGTCTCTTGGTAGTGGCTACCTGAAGTGCTATTTTTAGAAATGATCCGGATGGTTTTTTGGGTCCAGGGTGAAAGAGTACACAGATTGTTTCCTGATATGTATCTTGATGTCCCTGGGACAGGGACAAAGGATCAGAAATATCCCCATTACTACTGCGTGTTCACTGTTCTTGCTTTCTCGTATCGCGTGTTTAGATTTGTTTAAATATTGATCGGATTTTAATAACAAGTACAATTTTACATTTGAGGGTGAAATTGCCACTTATTTTAGAATTTGAAAGTGCACATCTAATGACATGTATATCTCATGCATATTTTTAAGGTATATTTTGTAATCTATTTACTTTCTAAGAATTTAAATCTAATTAGTGTGATTGCTAGAGATTTATTATTCTTGTTTTTCCCAAATGTATTTTTACTCTTTAGAGTATGGTTTTTTTAATGATTTTCTGATAATATATTAGCAGTAAATTCTGGTTTGTCTAAAATTTAAAATAGATTTTAAAATATAACGGTTATTGATAATGCATCTGAGAAGTTTCTGATGTTTATTTTATATTCAGAAATTTATAACCTGTTGTGGATAACCTATATACAGTGCATGCAGGCTCTTTTGATGGTAAGCACAATATAAAGTAACACATACTGAAAGATAAAAATGGCACTTTAGGGTAACTGAGACTTCATTCCTAGTGTTTGGGCTATGGCTATGCTGTGACAGTTCTTTCTATTGTTGGAAAATTTTCAAGTGCTAATCACTGATGTTATTAGTATTCATACAAAATATTTTAAAATGTCTATTATTCAATGTAAAATGAGTAATATGTAAATTGCCATTTTTTGTTTAAAAAATTTTAATTTTAGGTATATTACAACGAAATTCCATATTTCATGGGGAAATTGTAATTGTAATTAAATGGACAAATTTTTCGTAATAGGCTGTCCTTCTCCCCACATACTTATATTTGTTATTGCTACAAGAGTAGTATATATTCATCTTTAAGATTCTGGAGGGGATTAGACTCAGATATGTGATTTCTGCCTTCTATATAGGTTAACCATCAGATGAAAGCAACGTTAACCGATGACTCCTGTACTTCTTGGTCAAGTTTTATAAATATTTTGTAAATTGTAGTTACATTTCTGCTTATAAATCTGCCCTTAAAAGAGATCACTTCCTTCCTCTTCCTTATTCTTTTCCCTCCCCTCCCCTCCCCTCCCCGTCTCCTCCCCCTCCCCCTTCTCTTCCTTCCCTTCCCTTTCCTTAGCTAACCGCTATTCTGCAAACCTTAGGGTTGAGCTGCTGAGCTCCAAACAGTGCCAGTGTGTGATGATGCCGAGCCTGACAAATGCAGGGGAATTGGTGGAGAACATGGGCAGAGAAATGTGTTCCTCTCTACTGCCCTTCTCCTGGTCTTACTGGCAGAGAACTAGTCAAAGAGAAGAAATGGGCATCCCAGGTTGTGCTGCTTACAGTAGCTTCTTCTTTATGTACAAACTGTCAGAGTCCTTCCGTGCCGACCTGCCTTTCTCAAGCTAATGAAGAAGCTGGCTTCACTTACCTTCAGCAAAAATCCTGTTTTATGTCTTACTTTTGGTCCTACTGATTTACATTTGTTCAGGTTCTATACAGGTATTAGACATACTCTGCTTATGTTTTAGTTCATCTCCTTTTCATGTAAGGCTAAGGAATTCTGAGAGCTTTCCTAAATTTGTTTATATCTTAAATTTTTTTGACTTTTTGATTATGGATTTTTCAAACATACAAAAAAGTAGAGAGACTAGTATAAGAATCCTCATGTCTTTTGTTATTAAGCTTCTTGGCCATCTGAGAGATTTTTGTTACTGAATTCACTTATTAAATTAAGTAGACCTTTTTGTTTTGTTTTTGCAGGTCTGTGATGCGCAAAGCAATCTTGATACAGGGTTATAGAAATATGTGGCTAATTGTAAATCTGAAAATTATTTTCTTTACTTTAGGACACTTAGTTTGCTTCCATATCTTGGCTATTTTAAATAAGGCTACAATGAACATATGGGTGTATGTGTCTTTGCAAGTTAGTGTTTTGGGTTTTTTTTTGGATAAATACCTTGAAGTAGAATTGTTGGGTCCTTCTCTGTCTCTTGTTATAGCCTTTGTTTTAAAGTCTGTTTTGTCTGGAATAAGTATTGCTACCCCAGCTTTTTGTTTGTTTTTATTTTCAGGAAATATCTTTTTCCATACCTTTACTTTCAGTCTGTGTGTCTTTCTGTTTGAAGTGAGTCTTTCGTAGGCAGCCTCTGTAAGGGTCTCTTTTTTTCTTATCCATTCAGCCACCCTGTATCTTTTGATTGGAACATTTAAATCCATTTACATTTAATTACTTTAATGATTAAATTATTGATAGATATGTGGTTATTGCCATTTTATTATTTATATTTTTTACCTTTTTTCTTTTTCTTCTTGAAGAAGCCTCATTAACATTTCTTGTAATACTGATTTGGTGGTGATGAACTCCTTTAGCTTTTTCTTGTCTGGGAGCAATTCTAGGAGTTTGCTGTTTCAATGCATTTTATTCACTTGTAAATTTGTTGCCTGGCTGTAAAATTTTAAGTGGCATGAGACGTAAGAGTGAGAGATTTTTCTAGAGGAGGGTACCAAGGAGGATTTCACACAGGAAGTAGCAGTCGACACCGTGGCTTTCAGAGAGAGGATGGTGTTGGGACACAGTTGCAGACAGCGGACCACAGATGTGGCTGCTGCAGGACTGGACTGAGGGCTGCCAACTCCTGTGAAGATCTGAAAAGGTGGTTACTACCTGGGAAATACATATTTCAGTTATATTTAGAACTTTTGAATAAAAGCTTGGTGTTTAAATTGCTGGCTGTGCATTTGGGTAATTGACATTTGTGAGGGTCGTCGTACCTCCAGAGTTTCTGTGGAGGAGCCACTGCAGGGAGATGGTCTGGTGGGATGGAAAGACTGAAGCGATTTGCTTGACGCTTCATTTGCACGGCAGTTTGTGTGCACGCGTGTGTGTGTGTTTTAGATTGTGCATTACTTGGGGATGTGTGGCTGAATGGAAATAAAGGCATGAAGTAAGAGGAAAGTGATGCCTGCCACTGACGCTAATGAAGGTAACCAAAGGGCAGGAGGTGTGTTGCAGCTGCTCGTTAGTGGAGCACAGGAGACATGCAGTTATTTATATGTCCATGAAAAATAGCGGGCAAGTTCACCTCTGCCGTCTTTGTTAGATTGATTAGGGAAGAGAAGATACGTGTTTCCATCTTCATGAGCCCCTCTTCCTTCCCATCCCACGTTTTTTATTTCCCCACTACTATCTTCACACACAATTCCCGATAGATTTCAAAATGGGTTTATTTGGGCACAACAATTGTAATGGTTCCGTTTACAGACTGAGTTCTAAACATTGACTACAAATACAGAAAATGTACATATCAATAATAATAAAGGTAAACCTTAAAATCTGAGAAAATGACAGAGGACAAATTTAAATGGGACACTGAATAGTATCATGGTTAAGTCCCATTCTCAGACAACTAAATGAAATTCTCTCAACTGCAATCTCCTCATCTGTAAATGGGAATAATAAAAATAATATCAAACTTTACCGATAAAAGCACTGGAAGTGTCTCCCACTACAACTGCTGCCCACTGCTCCCAGCTTGACTCGCAGTCGCCTGTGAGACTTCAGTGTTTTATGTCCGCCTGTGCTGTCACAGAGAAGGCAATCTGCGACTGATTCTACACCAGAGTCTCAGGTGGTGACAGTTGTGCCCAGGGCTGGTGTCTCTTGAGATGCTGAGAATTACCTGTGTTGTTTGAGAAGAAATTTTACAAATAGGAAAGAGTACCTTTCCTGTAATAACTGCCTTGGTTTCAGCCCATAGTGATTGTGGACAGAAATCATACACGATTTGCATTCATAACAACTCCATGATTTCTGAGTAGTTCCTTAGTAGTATCATGTAGGAAATGTAAAAACAAGCTTTCTCTAATGAATGAAATGTTTCTCACACATGCATCTTAAAAAGATGGAATTAAATATGAAAGTCATTCAGTTGTCATGTTACACTATACTGAAATGACATGGAATGTATAGTATTTCTCTATTCCATCCTTCGGAATGTACATTGATAATTGGTAATAGTTATTAATAACCTAAGCTTAATGACAGTTGCCCTGCTGTTGAGCTTATTTTCTGTGCACAGAATATAGGTTTTAGAAAAATGTACTTAATTATTTTTTTTCCAGACTTGTAACTTCCTTTTCTAAAAATGCATTTGGTAGACTAGAAATGTGATATGATCTGAAAAATAAAGCAGAAAATAAAGTAGTTGCATAAAACGTTTCAAAAACAGACAGTAAATTGGAAGCAGCCAGAATAAAAGTGACCTTTCTGACCATAAAACATGTTATTGTTAGTGTTTCCAGAGCTTGGCAAAGTACTTTTTAGCTTCATAAAATTGTACAACCGCCACAGAATTTTTTGATTAGCAATTCCACATCTGTTTGAGAAGAAGTTCCCTCCCTTTTCTTTCAAACAAAATAATAATTCTCCTGGTAGCATGTTATTTTTATTCTTTAGGGCACATCTGTGACCTCTAGAACTTGTCTTTCTAAATTCTAATTTTTAATGCTATTAGTGGGCAACTGGTTTTGCAATATACACTGTGATTGTATAGCTTTGAAAGTGAGGATTTTAGGTGTTTTGGTACTATGATACTTAAATTTTATATTCAGTTTAATTCTTAGGAAACTTTTTTTATTGGAGAGTTCTTTTTCATTAGAGCAACAATGGGGAATGTTTTAAAATAAGAACCTTACTAAATCATAATATGAAAAGAAATAGAAAATATTTTTCACTGAGATTTCACTGTTAGAAATGAGACAAAAGAGAACAATAATAATATTATATTCAAGATTAGATACTTGCATTTGATATGTGCCATTAGATATAGAGTGTTAATAGATACTCTATGTGATCATCTGCCATAACCTCATAACTTTAGTAGTGGATATATATCAGCATGGAGGAAAAATGACTAGATAACCATGTCTTGCCCTTTTTCTTTGCTGAGGAGTGGTGTACCTCTATAAGAAGCAAGAACAAGTTGTTCACACTACACTCAGCTTTTAATCTGCAGGTTTCAGCTCGCTGGCCCTCTCATTCTGGATGTGCTGGTGTTTTATTACTACCAAGCTGCTAGTAGGCTAGTTTGTGGGAAGAATACTACCTTCGTTGTTTTGAAAGGTCAGGGGTATGTGTGTGTTTGCCCCTTGAGGGTTTCAAGTTCATATAGAACCAAATTTTTGAGCTTTTTGTTGATAAGCTCAGTTGGGTTTCAGCACTGTAGCATGCTATAAAGTAGTAAAGAAAGCAGTCTTTTGAATTAATAAAGTGATGAATTATCTAATTACAAACTTGATGTGAAATGGCAGTATGATAACTTTGACTGCATTACTAAATGATCCCAGTGACTGATCGGATGTGTCTGGGTTCCATTAAGGAAAACTAGGCCATTAAATATTTAGTACCAAAAGCGAGCAGACACACCAGGATAGCTAACCCCAATCACCGGGGTGCATGTGCCTGGATATTCGGAGGTGGCGGCTGGGTAAGCATCTCTCTTGCCTGCTCAGAACAGCTGCTAGAAGACTTAGTTATTGGGATTGTACCTCTCTTCAGGTTTTAAGTAAAGCAGGCAAACAGCCAAGATACTTAACTGCATGCAGATCCTGGCACTCTAATTACAAAATGCTGATGCATTTATGATTTATATGTTTTTTCTTTACTACAATCGATTGAGTCCCTGAGTAGATTCCAGAGACAATTATTCTCAGAACTGTTCTTCTAAGTTAAGTGACATTTGTAGGACACTTGGGCTTTCTAAACAAAACAAGTCGTGTATTCTTGATGATATTCATTTACCGTGTTCTTCATTCTTGGCCATTCAGTTAATATTTCTCTTCATCTATGTGTAAATGACCTGTGATGAGTTGTTATATGTTTATCATAGTTAAAGACCAGATGCCAGCTAACTTCCGAAGTTGGGAAGATAATTAGTAAATTCTTAATCAGCATTTTTATTTATACCTGTGTTGGTCAAGGTTAATTACTTCTGTAAGGCTAATGCTTTAATTAAAACTATTGATGGATAAGCGTGTATGCCAAGCCTTGTCGCCTTATCTATTTGAGTGTATAGCTTGCCATCAATTCAGATAGAGGTGATGTTTTTAGAATGATAACATGTCATTGTGGAATGGCGGTGGCTACTTGCACTGCTCTGGCCTTCCCTTTAGTGACAAAAACCTCCACCAGAGCAGCCTGTCTCCCTGCTAGAACATGACCTTTTTAGAACTAGGAATTGCATTTTATTTATTTTGAATTCCATGAAAACCATCCCTGTTCAGTTTTATGTAGCACACTTTATTAAATACATTTAAAAATTACATGAGAGTGTGTAAAAAGAAATCTTTAGTAAAACTGAAGAAGTTTAGTAAGTTAGTTGATAGCTCAGAATCAGAAACTGAAGAATTATCCTCAGTTCTTCGGGAAATGATAAATCATTACATTAATTTTTCCAGAGTCAGCAAACCTTTTCTGTAAAAGCCCATGTAGTCAGTATTTTGGGCAGCTTGCTTGGCACGGAGAGAAGGCTGTGTACGGGCTCCGTGGCAACTCCGTTCCTCTGCTATGATAGCCCAGAACTTCCGTGGACAATATGTAAGTGAACAGGTATGGCTGCATTCCAAGAAAACTTTGTCGATAGACACTGGACACTGATTTTTCTATAACTTTCCCTTATGCTTACATATCCTTCTTTTTATTTTTCTCCCTACTGTTTATAAACATAAAACATTCTTAGCTTGCAGGCTGTGCAGAAATGGGTGGTGGATCAGAGTTAGCCTATGGGCCATTGTTTGCCAACCCTTAAATTATTATTTCTAAGCCGAAAGCTTTTTTTTTCTCAGTAGGAAATGAAATATACTATCAGAAGTTTCTCTAATTAAAAAAATAGGATAGGAAATATTTTATCCGTTACTTTCTAACAAACCATTAGTTCTGCAGTTTTATGTTGCCAGTCACATTTGTAAGCACACTATACAATAATTTTATTATTTTCTTTTTCACTCCAAGAAAATTTAATGCAATGACTTAAAAAATGTTTTAATTCACTAATACGGTGGTGGACATATAGAATTTCACTTAAGATTAAGAAGAAATAAAATAGTTAAATAGAAGAAAAATGCATATTTTATTAATGTCTTACATGCGTTATCATTCTTGGTTTTTCGTTTTTCTTAATTGCAGGTGTTATATGTTGTTATTTTGCCTTGAAGTGAAGTGTAATGATACAATTTTCTAGTAGAATCATTTTGGCTGTATAATGTAGATTGAGAAAGTTTTTGTTCAATTCTTCAGCTCTCTTTCTTCGATTATGGGTAGACTTTACATTGTGGTTTGACTATTTCTGTTGGAAGGAGAAGGACCTCTGATGAAACAAAAAAATGTTGAAGAGGTATAATGTTAGTAGTAGTAAAAATTGTGATAAACTCTGTTAAATTTTGTAACAGGCAGAAACACAATGATTTTTTTTTTGATGGCCGAAATTAGACATTGTTATTTGATGTGGAGTATAAGGTGACTTGATATGTTATAAAGGTAAGCAGGTGAATGAATTTGCAGATGGATTCTGTAGGCCAGGTTAAAAATAAAGTGTGTCCTTACTGGAGAGAGAATAGTCGCCTACTATCTGTAAGCCTCGATTTTCATTAAAATTTTTATTTTCAGTACCTAATGTCACATGTTCAAAGAAACAGTTTAGGTAAGTGCTCATTTATAAAGCTTGTTAAAGGCAGGATAGAAAGCCCTGTCATAGGAAGCAAGTTGATTACGGCTCAGTATTTGGAAGAACTTTATCATTAGAGTAGTTCACTGATGTGCTGGGCTGCCCGGGTACAACTTAGAACTACTTGTTCCTGGAAGAGTTTCATTCAAGACTAGACCCACTGGTCAAGAGGAGTTATCTCCATGAGTGTAAGGTGGGGCTAAATGATATAAAAAGTATACTTTGAGTTTGTGGATTCATGGTAGATACACTGTGGAAGTCTGTAGTATATGTCCTCCCATGTTTTATCCAGGTCCTGATTATTCTTAAAGTTTCAGCTCAAAGCTTTGGTGAAATCCACCTAACTAGGGTTGGTCTTTCCTTGTGGTAAAATCAGGAGTCACCGGTATTTTCAGTGCCAGTCACTTGGGAGCTGTGAGTATTCCCCCTTACCAGTGTATGTCTTCATTTCCTGTGGTGCCCCATGGGCTGCAGTCTCTGTGAGGAGCTAGGTTATCCAGTTCCTTCCTTAAGCACAGTAGAAGCATACAGCTTTAGGGCTGAGAGGATCACAGGAACTATGCAGTTCCCTAGCCCCCTGCTCCTTCTCCTCTTCCCACGATGCGTCAGTTGTGGCTCAGAGAAGGTTTTGTAGTCATCTGGTGACAAGAAAAATGCTAAAATTTAGGTCTTTTGAGCTCATTCTGATGCTCTTTCTGTTATTCGATGCTCAAGTGCTCAAGAACTGGCCCCAAGAAAGTGAAAATGTGATAAGCAAACAGAACTTAACATTGCAAACAACTTGGGCCATATCTATTCCCTATACACTTTTCCAGCTTTATTGAGATGTAATCGACATATAATATTGTATAAGTTTAATGTATACAATGTATTGATTTGATATACTTATGTATTGCAAAAGGATTCTGACTAGTGTTAGCTAATACCTTCATCACGTCATATAGCTGCCATTTCTTTTTCTTTTTTTGTGGTGAGAACATTTAAGATCTACTCACTTAGCAACTTTTAAATATATAAAAGAGCATTATTAGCTCTAATCACCATGTTGTCCAATAGATTTCCAGAACTTATTCATCCTATAGCTGGAAGTATGTACCCTTGGATCAATACCTCCCCATTTCTCACATCCTCCTCTATTTCTTATATTGAAGGTTAACAGTATAAAGCCAGAAAATTAAGAATAAGTCACACCACAGGATTACTCTTACCAGCGTTTGGAACTAGATTAGGTTGGTTTGTATAATCATGAGTTTCAGTGTCAGAGGTTCTGTATGGCTGTGCTTAAATGATCGTGGCTTTCCAAACCAGTTGCATGTCCTCCCTTCAAATAGTTAACTCAGTTATAAGCAGAACTGCGTTATTGTATACTTGTGGATTTGTCCTTTACTTCTCTCTCTTTTTTTTGTTCCACACTCAGCCAGGAAGCCAATGGGTATTAGACACTGGCATTTGTCTTACATCAGTAGATTAAGGGATAATTGAAGGATTTATCAAAAGTTTCCTAGTGTGCACTACCCCAGTTTTATTATTTTATTTTTTTTTACTCACAAAATAACAAATATAACACCTCCTACAGTAGTCCTTTGAATTGTTGTTGATATTTCCTTTTGCTGGTGAGGGAATGCTGAAGGTCACACGGCTTAAATAAAGAAGCCAAAGCTTCACCTTGGCTCTGCTGATTTCAGAGATTCTTCCCGTCCCACCATCCTGCATTCTGTGTTGTGTTAGTTCTGTACTGGAGCTCCGATCGTGAACTATTATAAACCTTAGGAGAAAAATTCAGTGTGTGAGAAATGAGAATATTTGATAAGGTTTCTATCACTAATGCTAAAGTATTGCTCTAGGCAAAACTTCACCTCCTTTAATTAGGAACCTGTTATCCTTCACATGGGTGGTGCATCATGTCTTACACACCTCCCTCCCTCCCCCATCTATTTGCATCTAAAGTACTGGCAAGAGGGTGAAAGGAGGGTGGTGTTTTTCATAGCAAGTGATTCTGAACTGATGCTGCCACAATTCTATGTGAAAATAAAGATGATCGGAATGGAATTTGCATGGAGCCAGTTGCTTTTCGAAATCTGGATTCTACAACCTTGAAGTACTGAATATTAAAACATTAATTATTCAAGAGCCTTCAATTTGGGTCTGTCTTGTTTTCCAGCTATTATTGGATGTGTTTCTTTCCCTACGAGTCTATAATTATTGCATTTGCAGATTAAGACATTTTATAATGCAATGGAATATATATGCAATATAGAAAAAATTCCTCTTTCACCTCATTGGCAACTCTTTTTCTTATATAGGTATTGATCTTAAATTTTACACCTGATATTAATGACATAGACAAATAATTTGGAAATATTATTTTTGAACAAATATTTGTCAAGTAACAGCAAAGTATTGGAACTTCGTGTGACCAAACTTGGCAACTTTGGGCCCTATTTTAAGTTTTAGTTAATATTTGGTTTTAGTTTTGATGATTATATGCAAAATTTATCAAGGCACACTTAATGCAGAGCCGTTTCATTAGGGTCAGCAGAATTAGGATCAGGATTCAGAATACCAATATATAGCACTTTATTATTATTATTTTTAAAGATTTTATTTATTTATTTTTAGACAGAGGGGAAGGGAAGGAGAAAGAGAGGGAGAGAGACATCAATGTGTGGTTGCCTCTTGCACACCCCACATTGGAGATCTGGCCTGCAGCCTAGGCATGTGCCCCGGCTGGGAATCGAACCAGCGACCCTTTGGTTTGCAGGCCAGCACTCAGTCCACTGAACCACACCAGCCAGGGCTGTAGCACTTTCTTTTCTACCCTCCTAACCCCCATGCGTGGCAGCATTTTGTTGAAATAACAGAGCCACCATAGTATCTGGGGCGTCCTCTGTGACTTGCTGCTTGACGTCCTGGAACTGGTTTTATCCTTCACAGCGTTTCAGAGGCTCTTAATGTTTTAGGTTTATAGCAGAAGTTGATAAGGTCTGTTGTTTTGGTGCCCCAGAAATCTCCTGTAATAGGATGTGACTGTGGGTTTTCTTGTTTTCCATTCGTCCAAGTTTCCATAGAACAGTACCTGTTTAAACCTCAAGTATACAGATCTTAAGGTGTAATACTGTTCAACCTTTAGAAAGATCTTTTAATCGGCTTCTGTGGCATGACTTACCCCCAATTCTCGTTTGCCTTTCTTACCATTTTATTTAAAAATTATATTTGCAGGGTCTTTTTTCTTTTGTTTTTGACTTGCTGAGTGACAGTGTTCCACTACTATGGCTTGACTTGCCTGCCTGTTTGCTGAGAAGACTCCAAGCTTCATCTTCAGCCTTGCTTTCTTCTCATCTCCAATCCCGTATTTTCTGCTTACTAATAACGGTTGTCATTGGCACCTGTTTTAACCTCAGATCATCGTGAACGACATTTTAACCGCTGCCTTTCCCCTCCGAGACATGCTGCCTTTCCTCCTTTTCTCTCTCCTCTTGGCATCGTGGTCTCTGACCCCCTTACACCGGCCGCCTCAGGGGCGCCTCTGGTCCTTCCCTCTCGCTTTCCTTCTCTGCCCTGCTCATGCTGCTTTTCAGATGTCACTTAACTCTCTTCTTTTCTTTTTATGTTTTTTGCCACTGACCTAATTCAGGCCCTTTTTATCCTGCCTAATCTCTTTGCCTCTCGCTCTTTCCCCGGACCTTAACCCATTTGTACATACTGCCACTGTGTCTACGTATATTTTAAAAAGCAGATCTGATCATTTGAATCCCCTGCGTAAAACTGTCTTGATTCCCACTGCCTATAGTTTAAAATCAATGTGTGGAAATATGACATTTGAGGACCCAGCGAGCCTCATCCCATGTTCCTCTCCTGGAGCGGGGCAATAGCCTGGGTAGACTGTAACTTCAGGGCTGTAACCGCTTTCCTTGCACGTTGCGTAGTGATCAGTAAGTTTTAGGGATTCAATCATTTTATGTTTTTTACCCCTTTACATTGTTTCATTGTCACTTCTATTATGTTTTTACTCCTTCACATTATTACATTGTCAATGTGTCTTTTTAAACTACCGGATCTTGGTGACACCTGAAACACTGTTGCTGTGACAGTAGTAATAAATGTGGGCAGGCCAAGTACCTTCACTGGGTGGGGAATTATTTTGACAGGGTAAAGGATTTTTTTTTAGCCAATTTGTAAAGCTGCCCATGTATTTGAGAACACAGAAGGGAAGTGACAAGTTAGAAGGCCTCGAATGGCTGCTGTATGTGTGTGTGTAAGCGAAGAGGTGGAAATCATTGTGTCCCTTTGAGTCAAACTGAGGTAGTTTGCTCCTGTGTTTATCATTCTGATTTGACAGAGGAAGTTTAACTTTGAATAATAATCATCAGCCGTAATTGGGTGGACTTCTGCTTTACCAACATTGCTGGGTTTGATAGTCAAACAGCTGTAAGGATGTGACCAGATTTTGGAAATCCATTCCGAGAAGATTTTCATGTTTGCTAATGTTTTTCAGGCAGGCTTCTAGCCTTTCTTTAGAGCAATGATTGCTACAAGGGTAATTTTTTGTGTGTGCTGAAAACATTTTTCTCATTATCAGTGAAGTTTGGGTGATCTCTGTCACTTCTTACCTCCTCAGAGTCAGAAAGGGGAAGCTCGCCAAGTCCTTTGCATTTGTGGAAGTAAGGCATTATGTTCTATAATTAAAAATTATTATCTCACAGACCAGTGGAGTAGAAGAATATTTTCCACATGACAAAGAATGTTTAGACTTCATGATTTGGGCATTTAAAAGTTCCTCTGAAAACAACTTCAAGCTTTTTTTCTTTTTTCTCTTTTTTAATTAATTCAATTTTTGTTGTTATTAAGTCAGTCAGTGAAAGACAAATACCATATGATCTCACCTGTAAGAGGACTCCAATGAACTTCAAGTTTTCAGTTATAAAATATAGTGCCTTATGAGCGATCGTCCACGACTCTTCTCGTAGTTATCAGCATTAGTTGAGTAGGATTCAAAAAACTCCAGAGCCGTACCACTTGTCACTTTCCAGATGGTGAAGACTCCTGGTTCCAGCCCAGCCTTGGCACGTACACTTCCTTCCATCCTTCCTAGCGAATTCTTTTTTTATTCTTCAAGATTCACTTAAAATACCCCCCTTTTAGGAAGCCTTTCTCCATTTTCTTAGACATGTCCCATTGTGCCAGGAATGGGAAGGTGGAAGTATAAAGCAAAAGCAGATTTAAAAAAATGAGATTGGGCACTTCCATTATTTTTTCTCTGTAGCCAGGTGCTGGCGTCATGAGCTGGCCTGTTTATCACCCAAGGGAACAACCAAGGGCTCTAGTCCGTCAGAATTGAACAGCCAATGGTGGCACTTTGCATCCAGACATTTGGAAATCTTTCCTCCCAGTCCGTTTATGCCATTCTCTCTACCTAAAAAAGGTAGTTTTGCCTCTGATCATTCCAGTCCTCTGTAAAGAATCAAAGGATTCATGGGTTTTGAACACGCAGATCTGAAAAAGCTGCCAAGTTGCTAATTACTGCTAATTACCTTTATAGCTAAATAATAAACATAGAGGTGTTTATTAAAGGTGTATCATGCAGTATACTTATTCCTAAAAGTCTTGCTTGCAAATTTACTTTCTATAAATAATATATCAAGTTATGTGAACTAGGAACATTTGGAGATTAGCAAGGTCCTAATATGAATCTTTTTCTGGGAGAAGATTTATTTTGGTAAGCTCATTGTTCTGTTTTACAAACCTGGATTTCCACATATTGTGTCTGTTTTTTCCCTAAAGCAGAATACATTTGCGATGAGTTAATCTACCTCCCCATACCCCCAACCCTATTTGCAGGACTAATCATTTCCTTAATAGACTTCACCAAATTCTTGGGGTCCATTGTGCTTACAATTTCCAGAATGGGGTGGGATCAGCCCTGCTAAATTGTTATCCACAGGCACAGTGCTACGTGGTTGGCTTCTTAAAGACTCCTGACCATGAAACCATTCAGCAACTGGCTTTCCCTCTTCCAAAACCTAATTAGTAAAAAGCTTCTGCATGCCAAAAGATTCCTGGGACCATTTCTACATGAAATACCTATTCCACAATCCAGTGTGTTTTTTTCTAAGTAGAACTTCAAAGCCCAGTAACTTCAACAGGTTTTTAGACTGACCTCAGTAGATGCAGATCATGAGAAGCAAAATAGAATGCTGAAAATTTCTCCCTAGTAAGTTGAGGAAATATGATAGAATTCTCACTGCCATTTATCTCCAGAAAGCCATTCAGTTCAATTCTGATGTTTTTGACACATTGGAGCTTTGGGCTATTTCATTTCCTTTTGTGGTGAGCTGGCCTGTTCACTGTACTAATGCCCGACCCGGAGAAGTGTGATAATCCAAGTGCCTGTTCTTGTGTTTTTATCTGCATGTATTTTATGCTTTGACTTTCCATTCATGTTATAATGTGGCAACATGTTTTGGTAAGTACATTGTTTTACTAGAATTTGAACTTATTCAGTGAAATATGAAGCCCAGACGAAGAGTTTAGGCCAATATACTTGTTAACATTAAATATTTTTGAATAATTTACAAGTACTTACTGATTTTAGAAACAACTTCGATGTTTTATTGATTATATTAATAGATAAGTAATGCCTTAAAAAACCTTTTGGTATGATTAAGCTTTTAAATTGTAGGCAAATAAGTAATTTACATTTTTCTAGATCAGTACTAGTTTGGGTGCTTGTTTTTATGTTGCTTTTCAGAATGTTGACATTGTTCTTTCCATTTTTATTTTCAAGTGACAGCAGAATCCCAAGTGTAAGAAAATGTGATTAATTCTCTAACATTGAAGTGATTTAATCGTTCTTTGCCTAACAGCTGCTTTCTATTCAGTACATTGAACATAAAATTCTAGAGTGCTTTTGTGCCGTCATAAATTTTAAATGTGAACCATTCTTCCTTTTAAGTGTCATATGCTATTGATTTGAATTTGTCAGTTTTGTGGGCAGTTTTTCTAGACATTGCTGTTGTAGTTGGCCAGGAGGGCATTCTTTCCCACCCTGTATGCTGCATGTCACTCTGATACTTAGTCTTATGTGTTGACAATAAAGAAGAGGGGTGTTGGGTTGAGTGGTTCTTCCCAAGCTGCCTTCATTTCTGGAGCATATTGGAGAAGTGGAAAAATAGGGTCAAAACAAAGCAGTGGGACTCTTGGATGTTTTACGTTGGAAAGAAACAGCTTAATAAATTTCGGCTCAACAAATTTGTGTTGACTGTCCATAGCACTATGTGAGAAAAGGGTCTTTTCTGCTTTGTCTGGTAAGACACAAAAATATACATAGAAATATAAATATATAAATGTGATTGTATTGAAAGTTCCTTGAAAGTAGCACTGGGCCTTACTCTTTCTTTTTCCTTTTACTTGTGCATGCCAACATTATTACATTGTAGGTGCTCAGAATATTCCACGGTGGACTTTGATAACTAGGATAAACAGTCTTGAGATAGAGAGTTTGTGTGAGGACATCATTTGATGTGGGCCTTTAATGAAAGGCATTCTGGGGAGAAAAGTCAGTGCTAACTTCCTAGAATTTAGGAACCACTGTTCCCAATAGGCCACTAGGGACCCTAGAACTAAGAGTCAGGTCATTGTGACTCTGGATGCCAAAGGAGGAAGCAATCCAAGGATTTTTTTTTTCTTCCGGTTTATATTTAATGAATGTGACATTTCTGGGTTGGAGCAGTTGATTTAATGGGGTGGTGAACACACAATGCAACATACAGTTGATATATTATAGAATTGTACACCTGAGACCTACATAATTTTATTAACCAATGTCACTCCAATAAATTCAAAGAAAAAGGCCACAATGAAAAATAAAAGAGATTTTCCTTGAAACTTGTGCCCGAGGTTGTTGCAGTGAGTCTCCCTTCCGTCTCTGGGCCTCCATGCGCCGCTGCCCCTCCTGACCCTGGGGGGCGCCCCTAACTCATGAGAACGTTTTCTAGTGGCAAGTTCACCTCTAGGCTTTTGTTTCTTTATTTTGCTTTTTGTTTTCATTTTTTCAAAATAAACCGAGAAGGATCTATAAAAAGACAGGTAGAGAAAAAGGAGCTGTGGTCTCAGGAAGTTTGGATTCCATGAAAGAAGAGAAATTCAAAAAGGAGATGTCCAACCTATAAAAGTTAAGAGATGTTTAACCGGGACAAATTGAGCACGGAATTTTAGCAGTTAGAAATTCCCTGGTGCCATTTTATTTTTCATGTGGAATGAAAGTATCAAGACTTTAATTCTTCTGCTTTAGAATAGAAGCTGAGTTTTTAGGCTTTTGGTATTTTTACTAAAATAATAGTTGCTTCTCAGAATGTATTGCTTTTAATGAAAAGCTGAGCTATCGTTTTTCATTCTGAGGAAAAAATTGCCCCCCACCATATTTGAACTCAAAATTACTTCTATCTGATTTGGTATGTTAGTCTGTTGGTCCAAAAATCAGGCAGTACAATTTGAGGTATTTCATAAGGAGCTACAATGTCCTGGTGATTTAGGATTTGGCGAAGTTGGGGACTGTATTGTGTCCTGCAATGAAGCAGTCAGATGAAGAAGAGGACAGTCAAAATGGTTTCCTCTGAGCAATCATTTGATTCAGTTAATCCTTTGTAAAGCATAATTTTACAAGATTAACCTTAAAAACTGGTGTACACATTTAATATTGGGATTACGTTATACCTTAGTAAATTGAAAGTATTGGTTTGTTGTTATGTGTGTTGTGTGATCGCTTAAGTATTAAGGCACTGACTCAAGTGATTATCCAGTGAAAAGCCCAGCCTGTTAGTGGCTCCATCATGCTGTTAAAGAATTCACTTACCAGCAGGTGACGTGTAGGAGATGGAAACCAAATTGTGCTATTTTGAATAGAGAGCTACTTGAATGAACGTAAATGTTTATATTTGTGTATAGGGAATATGGTTTTATTCATGAGCATTAGGACAGTAAAATTTTATATCTCAGTTTAAATTTTTAAAAAATATTTTAAAGAAAAATAATGGCACAGAAATTTGCGTAAACCTTCCATTTTGATCTGTAATGAAGGCAGGTGCAGAATATATTTTGCCTGATCACTGGTGGGTTCCCCAGAATATATTTCGCCTGATCACTGGTGGGTTCCCCAGATCAGTGCAGTGCCTGACTCACCTTTCAAGTTTAGCTCTTGAAGGGAATGAGAACTTTAGTGATTTGGTTTGTTATGGTTGAATGCTGTCATTGTATAACAGGAGTGGTTGGGTGTTTTTTTTTTGAAACAAGGAGCAAACTAACAGGGACTAGAGAGGAGCAGGGAAGGGAGGAAAGGGGGGTGAAGGACCTAGTTCAAGAACAGTGATAAATGACCCATGGACACGGGCAACAGGGTGGGGATTGATTGTAGAAGGAGTGTTTTATAGGAGTTGGGCTGTTAAATGTCATACTCATTTCCTAAGACAAGATAATGCAGATGTTCATTGACTTATGATGGGGCTATGTCCTGATAAACCCATTGTAAGCTGAAAACATCATAGTTCGGCGTAGCGTACCTTAAATGTGCTGAAAACACGTCAGCTGACAGCTGGGCAGTCATCCTGCTGCCACTGTTCAGTGTTGGAGAGAATGTCATACCGCATATCACTAGCCCAGGAAAAGGTCAAAATTCAAAATTCAAAGCATTGTGTCTACTGAATACATAGCAATTTCACATCATTGGAAAGTCAAAAAATGGAAGTTGCCCATTGTTAAGTTGGGAGAGAAATCATAGGACATGCTAACTTTGTATATATTTTGAAGAAAGAGACTTTAAAGTAGTTTTGATTCCTCAGATTTTCTAATTAAAAATTCTGGGATAATTAAGAATATGTCAAACTTCAGTTAGAATTTTCCTTCAGAATATGACTGGAAGCTTATCTGTTGTTTTAAGTTATCTTCTTCAAATAGATTTATTTCCTTTATCATCTCTTTAATATTCATTTCTTAACATATTTATGAGAAAGTAGACCTTATCTGCATATCATAAAATGGAAGCAATCTGACGTGACCATTAAAAATTTTTCTAATGTGATAAAGCTATGAAATTACCATGACCCTTAATATTTTATGTTAAAAGTACAACTTGTGTTATATTGAAGATAACAGGGAGCCCCTTATCCCGAGACTTGTGCTGAAATGAAGTTTTCTATAATTCTATTAATTTGTTGTTTAACATTTTTCTTGAGGCAGTTTTGTACCTTACAAGATTTTAGAATAAAATGTGAAACAGACTCTTAATCATTGTTTCACTCAATGAAGTTCGTGCTTTGCAAAATGTGAGCTCTGAACCCTTTTGGATTCAGCAATTATTGTGAGAGATTTAAGATACCTTCTACTATAGGCTTGAGGCAGCCTCAGGAAAAGAGAGTTATGTTCGACCATGGATATTTCTGTAAAGTTACAAATGTTCCCTACCCCAAAGAGTTGTATCAGAATTTATCCTGCATCTGATGTGCCTGTTGTAGTGATTCAAACCCAAGCAGATGTATACTAGTGGTTCTGGGGTGAACTGTAAGGAGACCGCTCTAAGGTGTGGAGCCCAGGAAAATAAAAATTTTCAACTAAGATGAAAGTGTCATATTTCACTGGTAGTTTTATTTATTTATTTTTTAAAAAATCAAGCCTCCACCTACAGAGACGTATCACAAGGATGTTCATGTATTATTTCAGATATAAGGATATTAATTTGCAGTCTATGGCTCAAAAGCAGCAGAGGCATTGGCAGAAAATAAAATTCAAGTTTAGTGTCACAGATTTCTACAGCGACCCTTCTCTAAAGTAGTGCCCGTATCCCCCACTTTTCGAAAGTTTTCATTACACCACTTTGCTTTTTTGAAAGACCAACATTGGTTCCTGTTTTCACGTAGTGAAAGAAGTACAAAGAGGATTTTCACTTCTATGGAAAAAAGGACAAAAGGCAAAAAATAGTTCCCAGCGTTTGTTTTGCAGTGCTCCACTACATCTGCAGTACACGTCCCTGGGAGCGAGAGGGGCTCCGGGAGGCAGCTTTCCCGGGAACTCCGTCCAGCATCTCAGCACCAAGCTGCCCGACCCTGAACTCTGTCTCTGAGCTCCTGTGCTTTACCTACACTTATTTTGTGCTCCATTAGCAAGATGGGGCCTAAGGTATCATATAAGCCTGAGAGAGCGCGTGTCGTTGTTGTGCTTAGTGTATAACCAGACGTAATCAAGTGTTTCCATCGTGGTGGATGCATTAAAGACCTTGCGCGTGCGTTGAGTTTGGGGTCTGAGAACTCTCAAAAATTTTCCATGTAAATCATGGAAATTGCTTTTTAGCACTTTGTGTCATTTTGACTTACGAAAGTTTTCATAGGAATTCTCTACTTTTGGAGAGCAGGGAAAATCTGTGTTTTCGAGGTGGTAATGACTGACCGAGGTGCTTGAATGCTGGGGCTGCAGAGAGTACTCCCATTCCCAGCAGTGCTTGTTGGGTGGGGGTTTCCAGGCTTTGAGCCGTGATTTACTCTGTTTTGAGAGTGAAGATCAAATAATCTTTATGATACTTTTTTCTCACCGTTTTTTTGCATGTGTGTTCATTGAAGTCTGTTTTTATCATATTTTCAGGTGTAGTCAATATTCAGAGAAGTATGTGCTTTTTATCACATGTTATGCACATTAAAGTGAAATTTTTTCAAATTCATTATTTTTCTGTATACTTTGAACTAGTTTTTTTAATACCGAAATATATTTCTATATGTATTATGGTTACCTCTATAGAAATTTTTTCAAATTCATTATAGTTTGCTGTCTGCTTTGTACAGATTTTTACAATAGTATTTCTTTTATATATTCTCTATAGGAATTCATTCAAATGTGTTTTATATTGTAGTTTGTTTTCTTAGTTACTAGTATCATCTGGAATGTATTAGAACCATCATTTAGTACTATGTGTATGATATGGGATTTCATTTACCAGTAAAATTATCATGCTTTATTCCATACCAAGTATTTGTTGGTTTAATATGCTTTAAAAGATAGCTTTGGGATGTAATATTTTAGTTTTAAGTTAGTAGACTGTCATTGCAGATCCCGAACTTGTTATTTCCAACTGGATTCTAGTCTGTAGTATATGAACACAATAATTCATTTCCTTCTACAAAAATCACTTTAAAATCACTCTCAATACATGTGTTATAAAAAGTGTTTTTATAAATTGTCTGCCCTAGTTCCTTATATCACCGGGGTTCTCCAGAAAAACATATGTATATATGAGGAGATTCATGACAAGAGTTGGCTCGTGTGATTGCGGGGCTGAGAGCCCCCATGGCCTGCCTCCCATAAGCTGGGGACCAGGCAAGTGAGAGGCGCAGTTCAGTCTCAGCCTGAGGCCTGAGAAACAGGGGAGCTGATGACGGAAGTCCAAGTTCACAGGCCCGAGAATAGGTGCCAGTGCTGTAAGTCCTGGTCTGAGTCGAAGACCCGGAACCAGGAGCACAGGTGTCCCAGGTCAGGAGAAGGTGCATGTCTCAACTCAAGCAGAGAGAGCACACTGGCCTCTCCTCTGCCTTTTCGTTCTGCTGAAGCCCTCAGCGGATTGGATGACATCCACCCACAATGGCAAAGGTAATGTTTTTTATGTGGGTCCAGTTTTTTACATGGATTTGAATTTACTTTCTTGGTCATTTGAGTACACCTCTGAGTCACAAACCCAACCATCTGCTGGATCCTGTCCACAGACTTGTTGGTTTGGTCTGTACATTGCTATCAGTTCATCTTTTTGATGTTAATTCTTTCCAACACTTTTAAAGTCTGTCCTTTTGCTGAAAAATTGGGAGATGTGGCTTCACTGGGTTAGTTCCCACATGGCAACAATTTGCTTGAGATGGGCAGCAGCTAGTTCTTTTAGTGAGGTATGAGCAGTCCAGTTTTGCTATACCTGACCCACTCAGCTAACCCCAAGCTAGTCTCTCAGATTCAATCTAAACTTACATTTGAACTATAAATTTTTAAAAATCAATATAACTGAAGTAGCCTTCTGTTTCTTTACTACACCTTATTGTTATGCAGTTCTTTCCACCTGGAATCTCCTCCCTATTGAAAACCTTCTGCATTCTTCAGTGATTAATTCTAGATCCATTTTTGCATGAAAACTCTGAGGAGTTTCACATGACAAAAAATCCAGCCTGATATTGAATGAAGGAAAAAAAAAAAGAGGGCTCTGTTGTCTGTGAGCTGAAAAATGCCTCTTTTCTAGCATTGCTAAACCCAGCAGGACAAACGATGCCATTAGGTTCTGATCTTCCTCCATTGCTAGACCCTCTTTCCATGAGATGCATCCATTCTCAGACAAGCCCTCTTCATGCGGTGTCAAGATACAAGACAGTGGTCAGAATCTCTACGGTTTCATCCTCTCAGCTCCAAATTGGGTATGAAACAGAACCTCTTTTTGGTTGCTTAAGCAAAATTCTCAAGGTTAGCTGTGATTGTATGTAATTGACATGGCTTGGGTCAGGAATGCGTGTTCGAACCATTTACCATAGCCAGGGGCATGGAGAATTTCTGTTTGCCAAACCAGGGTCACATGTCCACCCTTGGCATTAGCTCCAAGAGAGCAGGGAGACAGATAATGGGGAAGAGATGGTTACCAGAGGAATAGAGGGAATGACTATTGGAAGACAAAAATAGTATATACCTTCCTCTTCTCTGCTTACCCTATTGAAAATACTGTGATTCTCTGCTAAACTACTTTAATACTGGTTATCAGTTGGCCATCTAATATTCTGCTTTGTATTACAGTCAGTCACTTGTTTATTCACTTATTTGCCAGACATTCATTTAGTGCCAGTGTTGTTGCAGGCATTGTGCAAGGGGATGGGAATGCGAAGATAAAAATCAGTTACCCTTGGGGAATTCCCGGTACAATATGTATGATTTGCTCCCCAACTAGGTTGTTAAGCTTAGGAGATGTCAGAAATATTATTGTGTTCCCTTATAGCACATAACATAATATTTTCTGTAAAACAGGGTCTTGATAGAGGGTATAAAGTTGTGCATTCAGCTTATGAAAACATAGTGTCATGTTTTCAGACTTGCTAGATGAATGAATCTTAATTTGTGACCATCTTGTTTGTACTCATACCTGCGAAACAGGAAGTATACTATCTCTTTGTCAGACCTCTATGGAACTTGGTAATCCCTATTTCACTATTACTTGTTGGTTTATCTTGGCTCATGTAGTAAAATTGGATATTCTTGAGGGCAATGAATTACTTAATACATGTTTGTTGATTACAATCTTTCGAATGGTGGAAATGTGTGTACTTTGATCATGGGAAACAGTTTCAGTTCTTTTTTTCACTATCTCTTTGTAGTTTATTTGTTCATAAGACTTTTCAAGTTCTCTTTTATGTTTATAGGCAGATTTGGGTTTTGTTCTTCATTAAGTTTTCCATGTACATTTTGGAATTGGTATTATTTTGATACCTGTAGCAAAGTCAGGGTTGATACTGCTAATCGGAGAGGATTTATGTGTTTGGAAAGCTCAAACTGTCTTTAAGATGAGTAACATTATTATAAAAAGAAAATGAACTCCACTTCTGTTATCCAGTCTGAAGTTAATACCTTTTGTTTCTATTTGTTTGCATTAAAATTCAGGCTTCGATTTCCTGAGATCTTTGTAATCCCTAAAGAAAAAAAAACAAAAACAGCTTGGTGTGCTCTAAGAAGTATAAGAGCCAAAATTTAATGTTGGCCATATGCTAGACACTGTGCTTTGCATATGTTATCTTTTAAATCTTCACACCAATTTTATGGCGTAAGTGCCATTATTATCCCTGTACTGCAGGAGATAAACTGAGGCTTGGAAAGGTGAAGGAACCTGCCTAAAGTCACCCAGCTAGTCACTGGCAGACCTGGGCCCCTAACCCAGGTATCTTTGACATCAGAGCTCACAGTCTTAACACTTAAAAGGCACAGATGTTAAAAAATCCCAAATCTATACCTTGCTACCCATGCATAGGGTAAATTAATAGAAATGAAATTGCTGAGTCAGATTCTGCATTTTTATATATGCTGCCATTGTGTTCTAATGTACAGGGTGAAGCAAAAGTCAGTTTACAGTTGTTCATATGGAAAATAATGAATGAACTCTGTGTTTTGCGTACTCACGATTATAAACCTGCTTTTGCCGCACCCTCTATGTTAAGTTGTACTCCACCACCACCATATGAGTGCAGTGTTTTCTTACAACATTGTTAGCATGAGATATTCTTCTTCTTTTTAATCCTTGTCAGTCTTGTAAGTGCTATAAGGAATATGTGTTTGTAATTTTAATTTTCTTTGGTTACCAGTTTCTGTTGGGTTTTAAGTCTTGGAATTTTACATGATAAAACTTTAAGACTTTAGCTCTTTTCCCCTGTGAAATTTTTAAGGCCATGACAATTCCAAGCAGACCTAGATATTTTCTGTCTTTTAAATCTAGAGACTTCTTTTCTTCTTCATGTTATAGAGTGTGATAGACAGGGACTGCTATATACCCTTGATGGTCCAGTCATTGTCACTGCATAATAATAGCTTGTTGTACAGCCTTATTTCTAAAGCCATTAGGTCTGGAAAGTTGTAACGTGGTGGAGGTATATCTTTTACTTTTAGAGCAAAATCATGAAGAAATACTTGGAACAAATTTGTGGCAAATCCTATATATCTGAAATTGTATTGCAAACACAAGAGAGACTCCTGTCTCCTGTATTGTAAAAAGCTTTTTTTTTTTAAACATTTAAATACTTTGAATTAAATGAACTCATTAGGCACTGGTTGAGTTTGTAAGCTTTACTATGCTTTTTGGTTATAGGAAAAAAAAAGATTAATAGTCAGTGTTTAGTTTTTAGTTTTTTCTTTCCCTAATTCCTTTGTAGTACTTGATAATAATAGCTGCTAATGTTTATTTTTACCTCAGAAGCATGTTCTGGCCTTTTATGAATCCTTCTCTTAAAATATCCCTCTTGTCTCTTTCTGGCTGTTGACAAAATTGTCTCTGAAGCTGCAGATTTAAATAGACAAGGGAAAACGCGGAGGTTGTTGATTGTCTTTCTAGAAGAGGTGAAGAGAGCGCTGTCCTGTCCCCATCCCCTGTCATGTTAAGTATCTCTTAAAAATGAAAGATGACGGAAGATTCATCACACTAAAAAACTCTCCTGCAATTGTATTTCATAAGTGATACTAGCAATTAAATTCAAGATGTTCTGTTAACAGGAACCAAAAAGTAAAGCTGTCTGCCTCTAAAATATGGAGATCATTGTCCTATGACACAAGGATGAATGGATACATATTTAGGGCTGAAATGGAAGTCTTGGAAGAAAAATCTTTTCATTTAATTAAAAAACATTACTAATTCTAGACGTATTTATAGCATCCTCTGATTGATGGAGTGGATCTATGGTATTTATGCATCAGAAAAATAAATGAATTTTCAACATTTGATGCATGAGAAAACATTTTTGCTGAGAAATTTATTTGTACTGCTAGGATAAAAAACAGGAAAGATGGGCTGCGACTTCTCAGTACAAGACAGTAATTTCTAGCTCTTGACTTTAAAAACAAATGCTGATATTGTTTCTTTCACTTAAGAAGGGGTTTTATGTGATTTAAATTTACAATATATGATTTTATGAGATCTGCTATGATCTTAACTATGATTTAAAAAAATGTCTTCAGCCAGTTCTTTTCAGGAGTAAGGAGACCGTTCTATAATTTCATATTGAAAGGTAGAAGGAAAGCTTGACCTGTTATATAGAAAATTTGATTAACACATCATTTTCAAGAATATATTTCTGAAAATAAACTAGTTAATTTTATATATAAATACATATTTGTAAAATATATAATGACGTGAATATATGTTTGATATATAATATAAATATATATTATTAAAATAAAGTTATTTATATATAAACCTGCACTGATAGTATATGTTAAGGAAAGAATTGGTCGGTGAGGAAAACAAATTTCTTCTCTCATGAACGTTGGTATTTTCTTGCAAAGCTAATTGATTGTTGGAGCAGAGGGAGGGCAGTTTTATTCTGGTTGTCTTTGAGGACACAGACCATGCATATCCTGCTCTGTAAAATCAATACAAATGGAAATGATTTGTTTCCAGCTAAACTGGTGGGGAGAATGTTACCATCTAGAACTAAGTACTAGAAAAACTTAACAAGGGAGAAAGTCTGTGTGGTTTTCACAGTCACGACTGAGGCTTTGCTGAGTGTGTAGAACAGGTTCCTTTCTCCATAAACGTCTGTGTGTCCAGGCTTCTGAATGGTCTAATTAATAACAATAATGCCCTTCCATTTTTGTTTAGCATCGGTTTATTTTGAATGTATCCTTCTGACATTTTCTGGATAAAACCAAGGAGGTTAAATTATCCAGGGATGTTCCAGAGTTCCATCCCCCCCCACCCCTTCCACACAGATAACAAAACACTAAAATGAAACCTTTGAAGCTTTCTGTGAGAAATTTAGCCTTTATAATTCATACTTCCTTTGAGGATTGATTTTGTTCTCCTTTTGATGAATTCTGACTTTCTTGTTCCATGGCTGTCATCTCAGTTGTTTAGCGATTTATTTTTCTTGCTCAGGGAATTGAGTTTTCCAGGTCATATGGCTGTACCTTGTGTTGGTGTCAAGGTCAGAATCTTTTAATTTTATTGATGGAATTGGTATCGTAACCTGAGGGTCTTCTGCTGTATATTTAAATCCTGTCATATTGTCTAAAACCAGTCATATCTCGGCTTTCGGTCAAGCAGATACTTTTATTAAATTCCTTGGCTACATCTAGTTTACTTTTCCTGGAGAGAAATATATCACAATACCACCAGCATCATGATTGCAAATAGATTGTTACCATGGCAACTCAACAGTTTTAATATTAGAATCATCTTGTTCAAGCAAAACTTGTGACATTGAAAATCTTTTCCTGACTCTGAAAACTTGATGCTGTCTCTTATAGTTGGCATTACCCTGTGTCCAATGAGAAAACTTTTATTTAGCAAGAAAACAATTTAAATTCTTTGTTTGCTTATCAACCCCTCAGCTACTGTGTTAGGAAGACCCATACTTTCTCAACTGCAGTCCCTCTCTTTGGTGTAGGGTCTTTTATAGTTAAGTGTCAGTGACATTTGTAAGAGACACTCATTAAACAGAACTGTAGTCTTGCATTTGACATCAAAGAAGTTAGCTACCTACCAACTGCATGAGTGGTCTTGGGAGAATTGCTTAGGTTCCGTGGGACTGGTTCTAAAAATTCTAAGTTGGAGTTCAGTTCCTGTCTTATTTGTGTCATGGTTTGTTTTAGTAAAATAACACACAAAATATATTTATTATAGGTTTTATTCATAGTGGATAACATAGAGGAATAACTAATATGTATGCACTGTACAGGGTGGGGTAAAAATTAGGTTTACAGTTGTGAGCACGTGAAACACAGAGCTTGTTCTTATATTATTATTTACTAATTATTGTATTATTTTCAGTAAGAACAACTGTAAACTTATTTTTGCCTTACGCTGTATTAGGATTATATATTATCTTATTTAACCCCCATAAGAACCCTGGGAAACTTACTTACTTTTAAATGAAGGCATTTATAAGCAGAGAACATTTAATTGATGTGCTCAGATCGGACAGCTATTAAATGTCTAGATGGACTTGGAACCAGAGTTGTCTGTTTCTGTTTCCAGTGCTTTTCCCACTAATTCTTGTGCATACCATCATAGCTGGCATGTAGTAGGTGCTGGATATTTGTTGAATAAATGAATACTGGACCGAATACTTCCAGGAAATGGTAGTCTGCCCTTAGTAAGATTCACCATTTGTAGCTAAGCTGAATCTGGACTCATCCAGAAATTAGCAATTATTAATGCTGTAACAGGGTAGGTTCTAATTGTTTCTATAATTTTCTTTATAATTACTCATTCGTCAGGCCTTCATCAGACCTTACTGAGTGAGTATGGTGTGCCAGGCTCTTGGACATGCAAAAAGTAAAGTAAGACTGTCTCCGCAGCCAATGGCTGGTTGACAGATTGGGTATCAGGCCCTTTTGAAGATACATGAATTCCTCCTGCAAATGTATACAATATTTATTAAACATTTGCTTAATCATCAAGAAAACCTTGTTATTTTTTAAGTGTATTTTATTGATTATGCAATTACAGTTGTCCCATTTTTTATTCCCCTTTATCTTATTTTTCCAAATAAGTTTTCAATTTCTAGCTCTTCCTCTTATCCTTCTGGAACCCCTATGGTTTGGATGTTGGAATGTTGAAAGTTGTCCCAGAAGTTCTTAACTCTCTCCTCATTTTTTTGAATTCTTGTTTCTTCATTCTGTTCTGATTGAATGTTTATGTCTTCCTTCTGCTCCAAATCATTGATTTGAGTCCTGGTTTTCTTCCCTTCATGGTTGGTTCCCTGTATATTTTTCTTTATTTCATTTTGCATAGTCTTCACTTTTTCCTCTGTTTTGCAACCATACTCAACCGTTTCTGTGAGCACCCAGATTACCAGTGTTTTGAACTCTGCATCTGATGGGTTGGCTGTCTCTTTGTCATTTAGTTCTATTTTTGGAGTTTTGACCTGTTCTTTTTTTTGGGCCATATTTTTTTGTCTCTGGGAGGCCTGTAAAGTTGTGAGGGGTGGAACCTTAGGTATTCACCAGGGCAGGGCAACCCACATCACTGCCTTGTGGCGCTATATGTGGGGGAGGGGTCCGAGAGGGAATAGTGCTGCTTGCTTGGCTCTTGGCCGCCTTTTAGTCACTTCCCCTACTACCCACAAGCAAATTGAGCCCTTTCGGTGCTGGTTCCCAGGTGGGTGGGTTTGTGTATGTTCTGGGACCTTGAGGGATCCTCCAGTGAACTCTTCTGTGAGGCTGAGAGTTTCTCCCACTTCCACAACCCTCACAGGTTTTCATAGCCAGAGGTTTTGAGGCTTTTTTTTCCTGCACTGGAACCCTGGGTTACACAGTCTGTCTCACTCTCCTGTTGTTCCTCCCAGTTTATCTGCATGTAAACCTGGGACGACCCTGTCCACTAGCTGCCATCTAGTGCACCCGGTCCGCCAGCTGCTGCCTTGCCACATATCCTCCGCCCAGGCTTCCCTTCTCTGTCCCCGCCCCTCCTACTGGTCTGGATGAATGTTTCTTCTTTAACTCCTTGGTTGTTGGACTTCATATAGTTTGACTTTCTGGCAGTTCTGGTTGTTTTTAAATTTGTTGTTGTCCTTCTTTTGGTTGTGTGAAGCGGCAAAGTGTATCTACATATGCCTTCATCTTGGCCGGAAGTCAAGATAACTTTATTATTAAGGCCTTAGAGACGATTTCATTCTTTGACCCTTTATTGGTACTTTAAAAAAAAGCAAGAGACATACTACCCATACTAATAAGTACAGCTTGACATGGACACCTTAGGTACTATAGGCATTTTACCAGGTGCAAACTTCAAGACAGCTTATTATCTGTTCATCTTATACTCTTTGAGTGCAAGTTATGGAGTGTCTTTATGCTAGCCACTTATATTTGGTTATACTCTTTGTATAAAGATTATTAACTGTTGGTTCATTTTTTCAGATATAATAGTCATGGCACTGTAATATTAGCCACAGTACCATTAGGCTACAAAATTCCCTGGAATAGAAATTTGGGGGGGCCTCAAAGTGCCCCATGTTCTCAAAAATGGGAGCAGGTGTGTACATGCCAATGAGTACATTATTCTAATTTGAGGTTACAGTCCCCTAATTGTAAATTCATTTGTTGATAGTGGCTTAAAATAAATCACAGTTTAGTAAAACGTATACATTGATCACACTTACATGAAATTAGATTTCTGAAAGCTCCAGGGGCTCTCGGGAGAGTACATAAGTCCATGTTGGTGAGACAGAAGAAGTGAATGATTTGTTGTACAAATTGCACAACCAGCCCAGCTCAGAAGTGACCTGCCAATGCAGGACCCTTATGATGAGGTGGTCCATTAGGTCATGGATCCATACTTTTCTTTAAGACATAGTTTAGGGATGCACAGTCCCTTCTTGGTGAGGCCCTGCAAATTGGTCTGGTAGTTACCCCCTTGTAAAGAATAGTGCCATACATGACCTAGTTCATCTGCAGTGCTTTTGCAGCACAGACGCAGTGAGGAAGACAGGCATTTGCCCACCCAAGGTAGTGGTTTGGGATTATTGTTCTTTGCGTGCCTCTGTGTCACCTGCAGAGGTCACCTGCAGATTGGCTTCACTCACGCTTCAGTTTTCAATCTTAACACTCGATATCAACTAAAATTATTTTTTTGAAAATGGTTATTTGTTGACTTTCCCTTTTGTTTTTCAACATCCCCGGAACTCCCTGCCTAATCTCTTTCTGCCATTTGCTCAGCAACTTAAGTTGCTTTCTGTTGCAAAGACTTTCAGTTCAGCATGACCTTTTTACCCCAATAGAGTAGTAGGTTGATGATACCTGCTCACAGCACTTTGTTTAAGGAAAGCTTCTAACATATCATGCCTTTTACTGTGTCACATGGTTTACCACAGCTTATAAAAATTGATATTGTGCTGTGCTAGAGTGACTAGTATGTTGGAGTGGATTTTTTATTCACAGTGTATTTGCCCATACAGTGATCATATCTGTTTTAATATGTGACAGTTACAGTGAGTTTAAGATACAGACATACTGGATTGGTTGTAGGAGGTAGAAATGACTCCTTTATTGCCTACCTGTATGATAATCAAATTCATTTTTCCCAAGACCAGTATTTTCTTCTTTCTATTATAATTAGGTTTCTCATTCTGCATGTTAACTATGATAATAAATACTGAATACTTGGCATGTTTTCTCAAGTATGAAAATAAAAACCTATACTTAATGTGTAAATTACAGCTGAACATAGGTCCAGACATATGGTTATTAGTGTTGTTTAAATCACTGGGACTCCTTGTCACCACTGTGACAAACGTTCTCAAAGGGCCTTCAAATTGCTTCCTTTTCTGTCCCCTGTTTAAAAAAAATGTTTTAAGTGCCTGAATTTCAAATTTACTTGGCCTTTTATTTGGAGGTTCACATAAAACAGCAACAACTAGAATTGAAAAGTCCAGATGCACTGGGCTTGCTTAGATGCCTCGTGGTCTCTAAACATTTGGTCTAATGTTTCTGGCTAAAAGCCAGCAGCAAATTATACTTTCCAGGCAACTTCTAGCTCACTCTCTCCCTTCTCAGAGTGTGATCTGCAAAATGTACTCATAAGAGATCGAATTTGAATTGCAAATTTGTGTGTGAATATTATTTTACAAGTAGTCAGAAAAGAAACCAAAGGGGAACATTTCCCTAATTTGTTAGCAAGTTGTACACATAATTTGTAGTTGGTGCTCATCTTGACCATATAGTTATCAGTTTTCTGTAGGATATGGAAATGCCAATATTCTCGAGTTTTTGTCTTTCTTAACTTTATTAACCTACATATTTTCTGTTGTACTTAAAGTAAAAGCTTGTTTAATTGTACCATCACAAGGTATAAGGAATAGTCTTGGTGAGTAAACAGGGGAAATTATATATTAATGTGTGGAAAATTGCCCGTTTTAAATTGCCTCAGAAATGTACTCTGAAATTTGCTCATTAATTATTACCGTATTTTCACCTGCTTTGTATTTGGTGATCGAGTAGTTGATGATGAGGATGTCAATGTGGTAAATTATGAAGATTGTTATGTCTAATTACATGTGTTTCCTTCAGAATAAAGTTAGAATTTTTCCCCCTTGGTTGGTCAAGGGAAAAAGGAATCAAGGGAGAAAAAAGAATGTAGAGTTTTTTCTCTTCATTTTCTGAGGCTCTTGTGCTTTTTTATTCCTTCTGCCTTGCCTGTCAGTCATGGTGTTGCTTATTGATATTAGGAAATCTAAGCTCGAGACACTTGAAAGGAAAGCAGTGAAGTGGAGGATCACCAAATGGCTGTGGCCTTGACGGTGTGTTGATGTGTCCGAGACTCTCACCTTCTAAGTCAAAGTCAAGCCTTGAAGTTTCTTATGAGCCCAATTTTGAAGTTAGACAAGTTACTGTTTTCACACGTGCACTTCATCTGTGAAGAAACTTCCTATGGAGAAATCATACCCATGGAGTTTATAATTTAAGAAATTAACCATATAGTTTCTTTCTTGGTAGCTTTTGCCTCCATCCTTGACTAGTTTTCTGTCTGTACACATGCTAACTTTTTATTGTATCGCTTTTTTTCCCTATAGCTGGGATCAATCACATAAGTTTTGCATGTTCTCCAACCCCCCCTTACAGTCTGGGGGTGCCTGCTTTGGTCCTCAAGGAGACGACCCCTTTTAGGTCAGTACACTTGACTTTGCTGCGTTATAGTTGTTTTCTCCCACAGGCCCACATGCGTTGTAATGAATACACAAGGCATTCTCATCATCTGCACTGACCGTTTGGGAATTATTTTCGGCAGAGTGGCTCCTGTATTCATAGTGTTTGCAAATGACCGCCTACTGATGAGGCCTTCCCTGCAACTACTAGCCTTGGTGGCCCTTGGCTACTGCTGTGGACCTGCTGGTGAGTCCATGGCCACGGTTAAGGGCCTGGTAAAATCCCCTTTAGCCGCAGCAGCTATGAATAATAAATGACGTGTATACTGAGGATTTACTGTTATGTGCTCTTTGCCAAGTGCATTACTTGAATTATCTTATAAAATATCTAGTTTTGATTGGTGTCAGTGGGTGGTAGATTTATTAGATCTGCAAAGAAAATGTATCAAAGTATAATTTTCAAAAGGTTAGAACCTGACTCTTTGGCAATACAGAATGAACTGTGTTGATGATTTATTAGCGTATTAATGAGGGAACCAGTAAGGGTTAATTCTAGTTACAAGAGTGTTTAGGTATTAAAAAAAGTAAGAATAAGATTGCTAGGCTGGAGACAAAACTGGTAATGTCTGCAGGCAGTAAACCCACAACTTGTAGGGTTACCCTTTCTATTGGAGAGTTACTACAGGGCCTGCACGCCCAGAGCCTGCACTCTAATGGGATGGTACATTAATAGCCAAGCCAACCTCTGGGATGCTGTTCTAGAGAATTAAATGAACCTGGGGCGAACCTGTTGAAAGGATGACATATGGCTCTCTCACCTCTTCCCATTGTCATGTTTTGGACAATTTGATAGCAATGGCTTCTCCATATTCCATAATTGATCTTTACCTCACTGGCCTCCACACATTCCCGGTTGGGGAGAGGGGAAGGTGAGGACCAGTTTATACGCCTGTGTTTCTTCTCGTTCAGTTTTTCTTGGGTTGCTCAGCTTCTTTCGGGTAAATGTTCAAGCCTTCGCATTTTCGTTTGCTTTCTGTGGCAGCGGGAGCAAGGCTGTCCTCTGGTCCTTCTCATTTCTGTCCCAGATGGTTTATCAGTCTTGTTCCTGGACTGCCCTTGGCCTCTGTTCCTATGATCTCTCTACCCTGGCCTGAGTCTTCTACTTCGGCCAACCTGTCCCTGTCTGCATCCCACCCCTCTGGGTTACAGCGAAGCTCAGGATCCCCTACACATTCTACACATATGGCTGTTGGGGGCCAGGGGCCACTGTTGGATTTGCTTCCTGCTCAGTGTTCATCACAGTTTTGAACCAAATAGGAAGTTTCTCTTAGAGCTGTTGTTCGAAGTCCAGACTACACATGAGAATTACCCGATGGTGCTTTACAAAATTACCAGTACCTTTCCCAGACCAATCAGAATGTCTGGGGGTGGGGCCAGGCATTAGAGTGTCTACTGGCTCCTAGGTGATTCTAACTTGCAGCTGTGGGAAACAGGTCACTGCCAGTGCCGTCCGCATCCCTAATTGTTAAAACTGATGTTTAAGGGATTTAGAAGACACATTTTTTCTCGATGAGACCTGGCTTTCAAGAATGTTATCTTGCTCTTGACTTAAAATAATGATTTCTGGGCGTCATAACTGAACATTGAGCCTTTTTCTTTGTAGTCCCTATTTCAACAAACTTAAGTGACCCATAGGCAAATGGGTGCCTCTGGCAGAATATAGGCAGGGTCAGGTATAAGGAAACACAAAAAAGCAAAGCTAATTAATACATTTCAAGAATAACATTCCCATAAATTAGTGTCGATATCTCTATCTGAGAGGCATGGTAACTGAGGTATGGTACAATTTGCCTAAGGTCACTTAGCAAATGATGGGACTGGAACTTAAACCAATTCTGTTTTACTTCAGCTCTGTTTGAACCAGGAGGTAAGCTCTTCTGGCCTCCTGAGTTAACAGATAAAGTGCCAAATGCATTTTTTAAAAATATAAACTATTAAACTTGTAATGAAGCTATAAATTGAATTCTTTAGCTCATCTGACTTACTCATTCAAACCACCATTTATATGAAAAAAAAAATTGTAAGGTCAGAACAACCTTAGATTTTAAATATCAGACTTTTGGAGATTGTTTTTATTAATATTTTCTCATTAATTAGTATTTAGGAAGTTCTGTCTAAAATGATCATTAGTTTTTAAAATGTGAGTTTTATTATATTGTGTTTGGGGGTCAAATATTTTCTTAAGATACTCAACTCCACTTTTATAATAAAAGTAAATGGGAGAAAAACTTTCCATTTGAATGTAGAATTCAAGAAGTCTGATGATGAAACATTGGAGAGGCAACAAATCTATTCTTTAGTCAACAAGTATTGAGCGTCTAGTATGTGCCAGGGCCTGTGCTTGGTGCTGGAGCCCAGGGATGAACTAAAACCGTGCCTCTTGCATTTGTTTGCGTTGGTAAATTACTAGTACGTACAGATTTCAAGAATAAAGATTTTTTCCCCAGACATTAAAGGAGTTAGTGGAAAAGCACTCATTTTCTCAGAATGTGAGCGTATTACTTTTTTCGTTTTTTTGTCATACCCAAAAGTTTATGTTGAGCAGAAACTTGGGGAAATAATTTATATGGTAAATTAAATACATTTGGACTTCCCAAGTCTGTGTAAAATATTTGCTTATAAGAGGCATCTGTGATTGTCAGAAAGAGAAAAAAGTGCTGGCAAGTGCCAGAAGGTGCAGTTTTATTAAGCTTTTTGTGGGGTGGAGGCATTGCTTTCGAGTCAGCAACCTCAGAGGATGGCAGTTTTGCTGGAGTTTCACGATGCTGGGAGAATTCACCTTGAGGACCAGGTGATAGTCGGAAGGTGACTGTGTCAGTGCTGCAGACACTGAAAGGAAAGGGGAAAGACCTCTCAGGGGCCGCAGTCTTTGTTCTGCGCAGGTGACACAATACCAGATGCAGAAACGCACAGCACTTGTCTGCGGGGAAATCTCAGTCTCACAGCTAAAGAAGCGCTGATATGCAACATCGGACAGCCTGTGGGTCAGATCACACTCCGGATAGTGTGCCCCCAGGGGGCGGTTGATGCTGCCGGTGACAGGAATGCCTCTCTCCAGCAAGATTTCATTTCTAAGAAATAATCGTGGTCTCTTTTCAAGAGCAACTTACAATGTGTAGTTTTTCTACCTCCTGCTTTGCTATTTTACTTGAATATTGATGCATAAAATTTGAACACTTAACATTAACTGATGGAAACACCTCCCTTTCTAATTTCTCAATCACTTACTGCAAGCTGGGCTGTTATGAATGGTCTGTCTGAAGGTCGTGTGTAGGTCGCAGTTGTCATGGGACCTGTAACCTGGAACATGCTGTGGTCTTTGTTGATGACCGGGTAGTGGGAAGAGTGGGAGATGTAAATTCTAACGGTACAGCAAGCAGGGATCCCAGTAGATTTCTTCGAGTTCTCTAAGTTCTATGCACAAATGATCTTGTGCTTTTGATGTCATAAGGTCTGGCAATTATATTTTTTCTGGTCTCACAGAAGAAAGTGTCATGAAGGGATCAGTGGAGCAGAATATTTGAAATTTTGGCCGTATTGGTTAATTTGAGACCTCTGGTTACTGAAATAAGACATACCCAAGTGCACCAGTACATATGATTGGGAGCTGTCCTGCAGTGCTGAGTTTTGGCAGGAAGGGGAAAGTGGGGAAAGAAGGCAAGATGGACTCGTTCAACACATTTAAAAGCCAGTGTAGCCCGAGTAAGGGCTCTGAGGTTTTGCTAAGACTTTGCGAGGGAAGTCACATAGGGACTACAGGAATGCTGGTAGCCCCTGTTGTGGAATACCGAGGCTCCAGGTAGCACACAAAGCTCTTGGTGTGTGACAGCTCGGTTTCCTAATCAAGGAGTCCTTAGTGTATTTGATTGAGAAATGTGGGTGACTTGCCCAAGATTACAACTGCAGAACTTCAGTCGGGACCCAAGCAGTCTGCGTGCAGAGCCCAGAAGCTCGACCGCTGCTTAGTTTTGTAGCGGGGGCTACCTCCCCCTTCGTCAACTTTACTGGGTTTGGAATGTGGCCGTTGCTGAGCAGAGGAACTCCATTTCTCCTGTCTCCTGTGCTTGCTGTATCAGGGAGCGAGCGGGGAGAGAAGGTTAAGTTTCAGCCCCTCTCCAGGCGTGATTTTGCAGCAGTGGTTTCATGTGGTTTGGGACAACATAGAACGTGCGGACAGTCCTGAGGTTCTGGACTTATTCATTCCTGTTTGGGGAGAAAGATCAGATTGTCAGTTTTATCTTAGATAATTAACAGCCACAACAAACAAGATTCATTTATAATCTTTGCTAGGCAGTTTTTGTTGACTGTTGAGTTATTTTAGTCACGAATACAGTTTTCTTGTTTTTTTTCCATACCATATGTTTGAAGCAGAAGTCTCATCTGCTAGAAGCAATATTAAAAGTGCTTACATAACAATAACGTTGATACAAAAGACCATTTGTATCCAAACAAAGAAGTTTAACTACTGTACTTCATTTATCTTCATCTGTCTGAAGTGGCAAGAAAAAAGATATTAACAAATAAGGGAAGTAAGGAAAAGAAAAGTGCACCAGCTTTGGGGGAATGCACAAAAATTATGGGTCTCTACATTATGTTTGTTTTCGTGATTTTCTTCCTTCCCTCCCTCGCTCCCTCCTTCCTTATTTCCCTCTTGTTAATGGGTTTCTGGTTCCAGTAAAGTCCAGCACCTGTGTGTGTCATGCTTGTGCGTGTCATTGTCCTCTGCTGTAGGTTCCTTTTTTATTTGGTTTTCAGCGGACTGGTGCCAAGCGGTGTTTCCATCGCATTCCGTTTCCGCATGCCTGGCCCTGCCATGCTTGCTCGCAGTCGAATGTGGATATCTACGCTCAGGAGTCACAGTTTTTCTTCTCTTTTTTCCTCCCCTGCTTCCTCAGTGCGTAAGCTCAGGTTGTGCACGTAGCATGTATTTAGGAGCTGTATTTGTTCAATAATATATCCATTTATATATTCTGCAGACACTTTTCGAGTACCTACTATATGCCAGGTACTGGGGACGTGCTAGGCTGTTGGGACGCAAAGATGACAGTGACATTATCCCTGTGCTTAAATGCTCACTCTCTTATAGAGAAGAGATGCCTTTTTAAAAGGAAAACGTTGTAGCGTAGTACTGTCAGTATGAGAAGAGAGCTTTCTTCATTCAAGAAATAAGCACGAAAATGCCTTTCTCATAGAGTTATCAAGCAGGGTAAATACAGTGGTGTCTGGGAAGCACCCATGCATGGTCCCTGACATGTAATACAGTCGTCAGTAAATGGCAGCCATTATTATTCATGGAGAACAGTGGGTTCATAAAGAAGGAGGAGATCACATTTTTTTATTGTATTTTTTTCCATTCCCATTTATCCCTCTTATACCCCCCCCCCCCCCCCCCCCTGGGTTATTCAGAGAAGAATCTGAAGTGAACTGAGGCCTGTGAAGCCATATATACTACTAACTTTAAGGTAGCCCTGCTTTCTTCCCACCTTTGTGGTATCCAATCATATGCTAGAATTTATTTCTCCAGTGTACATTGTCAGTGACTCATAGCTACCTGTGAGTACCTTGAGGGCAGAGGCTATAATTCTAAGCTTCGGTGCTTCTCTGTGGTCTCTCAGAAACTGTAAATGTTTGTTGAATGAATTAATTTTTAGAATAAAATCATAGACTCCAGGAAATACATCTATGGAATATTAGCATGATTTTAATTGCCAGGTCTTTGCAAATGTAATAGTCGAAACTCTCAGGATGGAAGGCTTTCTTCCCCAGCAGTGGTGGGACTGCCCGTCTCTTTCCTGAGGCATGCTTTTGCTATGCCAGCACGCTGATCAAATGCAGGTCCAGCTGTGAGATGCGGTTAGGTGGTGTTGCCGCATATGATAAATGCCGAAACAGAAAAGGTGAGACCAGCAGGGGTCAGCTGAATACCAGTTTAAGTTGCAAGCATAGTATATATATCTTTTTTACTTCTCCTTAAAATGGAGTGAGACTAGAAACTGAAATGTAGTATAGCTCAAATATAAGCTTCTTTGTTGTTGTTGTTGCCAGCTATAGCAGAGAATTGCCAGAAATTTAGGTAGAAATCTTTAACCATTTTCAATGGATGATGAAGACTGTTAGTGACAGGAGATAAATTGTGGCAAGTAGATGGTTTAGCTCTCTGTTCTCTGACATGATAGCAGATGACTTTCAGCCAAACTTACTTTCCTCACTGACTGTGTTGCATTGACGTAGGATAGAAGAAACCTGGAAATATGATATGCATGTCTTTGATCTTAGTTACTTGACAAGTTTTATAATGCAATACTTTAATTTATGACTATTTTTCTGCTAGCTGGCGATAGAGATAAAATAATGCTCATCATAATCTGCATAGGAAATGCCAATATTATATTTATAATAAGAAAATAGACATGAAATGATTACTTCTGGGAATTTGTGTGGTTCCCTTAGGAAATCAGATTTTCAGCATACAGAAACTGAAAAAGCTAGTGGTGTTTTGAGGAATAAGCTGAAAATTCTGAGATGAACCAGCTGCCTTTGTTTTTTTAATAAATAGCAAATATGTGGACCTTCAGTGTTGAAAACATTTGTGAAAGATTAGCTAATGATGAACAGAAAATTCTCAAACTCAGTACATTGGGGGAAAATTTCTTTCCTTTTTTTTTTTTTAAATTAACTGAAGATTGTCAATGTAAGGATTTGGGAGTAATTCTCACTTACTTTCACATAATTCTACACCAGCTGGACAGTGAGCTCATGTATTGAGACGTGGTGGTCACTGAGTGCCGCCATGCTTCTAACGTGTTTATTCCTCCTGCTGATTTGCTGGCTTCTCATCGCTGTTTCATGTTTGTATCAAGACTTGTTGACATGCAAATATCCCAAGAGCTGTCATCTTTGAAAGATGTGTTCTTTAAGGATGATGACTGCAAACTCTCTAGAGCCTATCCCTTCTTTCTTTCTGCTGGTTCACATTCACGAAACAAGAGTTTATTCTAGAAAAAGAAAACTATGTAAATACTATATGCTGACCGGAGGCCTTTATCTGAGTTACTGTCAATAAAGAACTATGTGAAATCATGAGCTGGTGTTGAGTTGATGTTTCGCAAAATCAGGAAAAACAAAAGCTAGCGGGGTTGTTTCCTAGGCATATTTCTCTTCACAGGCACCTTTGATTAAAAAGCCCCTCTCCTCTAGGTTTTTATTTCTTCCAAATTGTCAGTTGGAAACTGACTTTCTTCATGTAGCGGTAAGATTGGTGGCACCATGTTCTTGTATCATAGAGTTGCATGCATGAAGCAACAGAGTCCACGTAAAGTGTTCAGGACACAGCGAACACTCAGTAAATGCTAGTTATCATCCTCGTCATCGCTGTCACCAGCCCCTCTGCGACCATCTTTCTTCGTAAATGCTCGCGTGTCCTTTTTGCTTTACAGCAGAGTGACTAACAGGTAATGTGGAGGAGTAGCCAGCTAGACCCCAGACCCCAGGAATGTAAAGCGTCCCCTCAAGTTTGGACAGAGACAGCTTTGGTCCTGCCTGACGGTCTTTGTCTATGGAGACAGTGCCTGCCTGCGGTCCTCCCGGCATTATCGCATATAAACCACTGCATTATGTGAGAGGCCATGCCAATAAAAAATTGTTCCATGAGAGACAGGGTCTTAGAATCTTGTTGATACCTCTGAAACTAACACAAAATAATATTGGATGTAAACTGCAACTGAAAAGTAAGGTACAAAAAAATCTTGTTGAGATGAGAGAATAAAATCATATTGAAAAAACATAGAAAGGTTACATCAGTTCTGAGATGCAGATTTTTTCCCCACTTTTTTTTATGTCTGAAGTTAGCATTTTAAAGTCAATGGCATTTTATAAGCTAATTGACAGCATGTTTACTTTCTTAGCGGTATACCTTAAAATCAGTGGCCTTTTAGATTTGATGAAATCTGGCAAGAGCTTAGCCCTGTGGCTCTCACAAGAAGGGCAGTGAGAGAGCCCAGAGAGAGACGGGACCCTGTGAGGAAGCGTTTGTCTCCCTGCTGGGGCCCGACCCTCTGGCGTCACTTCCGCTGTGTGGCTCATGCTTGCGTTCATCGGCTGTGCCACACCAACTGCCTCTGCTCTACTTCAGGCCAGGGCCTCTCATCCAGGCGTCCTGGGTAATCTGACTCCCTTCCTTCTCTAACCTATGCTTGGAAATGCTCTGAGAGTCCCCTCTAGATACACTTCAGGCCTTGCTACTGCTCTTCTCAAAAGCCTCTGAAAATTACCTCCCTCCCCCATTTTTCTTTTTTTGGCTCCACAGTGAAAGGGACACTGTTTTGTCACAGCAGAGCATGAGATCCAGTCCCAGTCCTGAATTGGCCACCCACCAGTCATATCTCTGGACAGGGTCCTCAGTCTTTCCTCACCTGTAAAATGGGGTTGATAATTTTTGCCCTGCTAACTTGGTAGGGTTGCTCTGATAATCAATGAAAATAATTTATGTGAAAGCATAAATTATTTTTTATGCTTTAAAATTATATTTTATGCTTTAAATTACTATTGTATAAACTATAAAGTGCTCTGTCAAATTAAGGATTTTTATTATAGTATTCTAGGCCTTTGATAAACCGATGCCAAGGTTTCTTTCCAGCTTAGTGTACTACAATGCTCCATTCCCTCTACTGTAGTCACATACCTGTCTGTACATCCCAGAATAAACTAGGTACTTTGTACATGTTTTTGCTTTTGTATGTTATGCTATAGGAATTTTATTCTTCACAATATATTTTATATTCATGTTCATGAAGATCTAATTACAATATCCTTACCTTTTTTAAATTTCACTCCAAAAATTGCTTTTTTCCCCATGTTTTCTCTCAGAAGTTTTAGGAGTTAGACCTTTTAAATGTTGGTTGTATTCTGATTTGCATTGCTTTATTCATTTTCTCTGTTTTCTTACCCGCTAAATTGAAAGCTACTTAAAGTTAGTGATATGTCTCATTTAACAAAACATTTTGTCCCCAGAAGTTATAGAGGAAACGTTGACTTGAGCAGGCTACGTTGGGGCGAACAAAAAAGGCATCCTTGACAGTGGGATTAATGGCTGGAAAGGTAATGCATGTGGAACTTGTAGAGCCCAGTCGTATTGATTGGAGGGGATGGAACCCATGATATCAGGACAATCATTTTCAGTTCTTACCAGCAGAATTTTCTTTTCACATTTTTACACCCAAACCACAGTGCATAAGAAAAATAAAATGGAGGTGCTTTGGTTGATGAAGACACTGGATTCCCACTCTTCTGGATGCTGCCTCTCCCCCATTAACGTCATCTTGGCACCTCAGCAGGACAGTTGGGGCTTCAGGAAGCAAGGTTTGAAAACCAGTGTATTCCAGATTCGGTTGCTACCTTCTTGGTAGGGGGGTAGCCTGATGAGGGCTGTGCCTCAGGTCCTGTAGCAGTGTGGGAGGTGATGGTGGGGGGTGTCGATTTCTTTTTTAATTGCTTCATTTCCTTTCTGTGCTACCTCAGGACAATTGCCAGTCTTCAAGGAGTATCCTGTTGAACAGTTTTTTGTAGGTAACAATATTAGTTTTTAGCCCGCTATAGCTTGTGCTTTGCTCCTGTCTACTGCTGCTTATTCAAAATGATCCTTAAAATAGGCCCTCGGGAGGTGACTGTATGGAATTATTGAATCCAGAACAATTGAGAAAAAGGAGATAAATATCCAAGTGACAGAATAAAACAAGAGCTATTGGCTAAGATACAGTTGGTTTTGCTACTAGAAGGAAATGTTTTTTTTCCCCTCTTATCTCTTTGGCTTCCATCAGAAGCCCATATTCTAAACCTGAGTTTTCTCATATACATATATATATATATGTATACACGTATATATATACATATATATGTATACGTATATATACGTATATATATTATAAATTTATGAATGTTTTATTGTTCTACTGGGGTAATATGGTGTTTTAACTGAGTCGGAAATTGAAAGCTTGCTAGGTTTGTTGATTGTATAGGCATCTTACATCTAAGTAATTAATTTGGCTTACAGTAATTTGGAGATAAAAGATTGTGTACCACCTAATAAGGAGAAATAGAATTATTTGAAGCAGTTACAATCTTATACATTTTTTATTTAAGATGTGAATAAGTGGTTAATTTCTTTCTTTTTCTGAGACATACTTTTTTAAATGTTGAGATTTGTCAGATTCTTTGGGTTTGATCATGTCTTTAGAATTGGTATTTTCTTTTTAGAATGAAAAGACATGATTTGTTGAGGGTATATGAATCATATAGAAGTAAATCAGTAGTTTTCCCATTTTTACTATTAAATTATATCATGAACAGTTATTTTGAATGGTAGTATGAAAAAGTGTGTATTTTAATTAAGCAGGATGCTTTTAAATTAAGAAAAACATGTATGGTGATTTTTCTGGAATCCTGTGTCATGAAGACCAGATGATTCAGGAGTAAGCGTTTTTCTATATACCAAGAAGGTTTAAAGGCCAGAGAGGAGAAGGAAGGTGATCAGCATCCAGTCCGCTCAGTCCCTTGTCTACCAGAAAATGTATTTCCCAGCCTCCCTAATTCCTACTCCAACAAAAAGCTAACATTTAATGAGCCGCGGGCATGTGCGAAGTTTTATAGACCTCAGCGTGTACTCGCTGACTGACATGTCATGCCCTTTAGTGCTCACAATAATCTCTGAAGCGTAAGCCGGGTGTGATTATAATCCTCTGCATCTACAAGGCAGTAGCCAAGGCTCAGGGAAGTGAAGCAGCTTGCCCAAGCTAAGGTCGCTTTCAGTGGCAGAGGTGGCAGCCAAACTCACTGGCATCTGACTGCAGAGTCATCCACGCGTTAGTCTTCACATCACGTGGCTTCCTTATGTGGCTTTTCTGGCCAATACTATGCATTAAGTCTTGAGTCTATGAAAAGGCGTTGGAAGACCATGTCCATGAGATGATGGTAATTGAACTGGGTATTCAAATCACAGGCTCTTGAAACAGATACTGTGTGATGGTTTATTTACACACCGGGTTGAAGGAATGGGCATATCGTACTATCTCACGCTTGTAATCTACAGTTGTGTTAGTTTGGCATGCAGGCATTTGTCACGGGACGTGGGCTTTCTGGATACTCATAATCAGTGAAATAATTGCCCTTTTAAAAATTATTTTTCAAATATATGTTTAATGTTGAATTTCAAGATGCTCTAAGTAATATAAACCTGGAACCAAGTATCTATTTAAATGGCTATTTTGTAGAATCAAATAACCAGACATTTCAATGAACCTTCATTGAGAGCCCGATGCGGCCTAGGCCTGGCGCCGGTGCTGGTTCTGGGTACTGGCTGCGTGGGGCCACGGGGGAGACGCTGCTGGGCCGAGGGCCTGCTTGCACGCAGAACGTGCGTAAGAGACATTTGTTGACTGAAGGGCCGGCCAAAGTTGAAATTGTGGTCTGTCTACACCAGGCATATTAGTTAATGTCTCTAAGTTTGTTTCTTCATATGAAGTAAAGGGAATAAAATCCACATCAGAGGGATGGTTGTCAAGATTAAATGAGTTAAAATATGAGAATAAGCCCAGGATCGTGCCTGGCACATCCTAGATAGTTAATAGTTGTTAGTCACGTAGTGAAAAATAAATAACATGTCATCTCTGTTTTTAAGGGTTAGAGCAGGGAATTCTCATGCACTGTGAAGTTGGACTTTAGTTGTCATATCTTTTTATTTGCTTAAAAATTCTGTCTGAGCCTCACTAATAATGCAAAGGGCTTTTAAGTATAATAAGAAAACACACATATGCAAACATACCCCCATACTCCCCTGCTTCTGCCCTCATAGTTAATTCTCACTCTTTGAGAAGAAAATCTTCACAAATTTATTGCTTAATACTATCAAATATTTTTACATGTAGATGCCCCTCTGTAACAGGGAGGTCATGGGAAGTGAGCAAAAGCATCAGCATGATCTTACTGGATAAAACTTTGAACGCAGAAAGAAATGTGTAGTAATTGAAATGTCAACAGCTTATTTTTCACTCACTTCTACACGCAGCATAGTTATTATAAACAAATTTATTGTATTTTTCCCTCCTAACTGAAAATGGACTGATCTTCAGAAATAAAGCTGAGTGGCACCAGAGGGGTGTGGTGTGTCTTTGACACAGGCTGCCGTTTTGCCCGTCTGTACGGAATACCACTCGTTCTGAAGAGCTTTCTCCTCTCTTGCTTAACAGGAAGACAGAATGGTCAGTTTTTCCTTCCAGATAGCAGGGAGCCACTTTGTTTCAGTCCCTGCTGCTGTTTTTGCAAAAGATCACTAGTGTGAAGTATCTTAGGGGCAAAGCCGTGGTTCACCTTTTAAAGTTAATTCATATTTTAATAATGTGTTTTGTGCTTTGTCTGTCTTCAGAGTTAGGCATTTAAAAAAATTTGAGCTCTATACTGATCATTTTGTATAAAATCATCTAAATCCCATAGGTCATAGTAATGACCTTTCTATATTTTTAAATGCCTTTTTTTGAAGGTTATCATTGTTGTCAATGCCAAGACCCCTGTATTTCCTGGAATTGGATTTGAATCATCATTGAAGGGTAAAATGCTTTGACTATCAGGTGGCATTGAAAAGCTAGAAACATTTATTAAATTTAAATTACTACTTTTCAGGCCCACATTATCAACTCTTTTAGAAATACTTTTGAGTTAAAATTGAAATGTCACATAACATAAAATTTAAAATACACGTTAGGTTTAATATTGCCATCACACAGTATTAAATATTAAACATTAATTTATTTCATGCTTCTGGCAGATCACAGTGATTCAGTGTTTAATGAAAAAAATATTGTCAGCTTGATGACTTCTATGTACAGTAATAGAACTGTGTGTGTTTATTTACTATAGATTAATAGGCTTTGTTCTGCTAGTGCATTCTTAAATATGATTTATATCATCGTGAATATACCTATTTCAGACACAACCTATAACTGAAGTCCACAGATTCTTGGGAAATATGTCTTTGTTTCTTCTGTGAAGGAAATATTTATGAAACTATCTCATATGCTACATTCTTGCAGTGACCAAGGCAGGTGTCATTAGAACCAGGTGCTTTGTACCCAGTGATAAGTTCAATGTATGTAGTAGAATCGTGCTATAATTGAATCTGGGAAGAAAGCTGCTATCAGTAACAGGAATGAATCTAAAACAATAGTATGTACTACTTAGAGCAGAATTAAAGCAAAATCTATAATAGAGAGTACATTTATTTTATTATGTTTTAGAGTTGATGCACTTATATGTATGATTTGATGATACCACTACCTGTGTGACCTTGGGCAAGTTCCTAATCTCTGTTTGAGTTTCTTTATCTGAAAAAATGGGTATAGTAATAGGTCTGTCTGGTACAGTATACCTGGAATCGTACCTGGCACTTTGCAAACACTACATAAGTGTTACCTTACATTATCATTATATCTGTTATGTGCCATCAGACCTATAGCAGTGCAGAGAAACAGAAACCGGGGATGAACCATTCAGAATCAACTGAAATAGCCCCCTGTGTGAGGCACCTGGTGGGGACTCAGGCTGGATGTTGTTGCACTTGAGATGAGCCCCAATCACACAGCATTCTGTAGGAGGTGCTTTATATCTGCAGCTTATCGATCAGTTTCCCAAGGAAGATGCTGCCCTTTGAAGTCAGCTCTGTTACTTTCCATTATCAGAAAATGCTGTTCCCATGTGAAGCAACGTCATTCCACCCCCAAGCCCAAATCCCACTCCAACTCAAATAGACTACCCGCCTGCCTCCCACTCAAATTTCTGTTGGTTCTACCAGTTGATTTTCTATGTATTAAGAAATCACATCTGAAACAAATTTCCAAACCCATATGTAGGGTGTATTTGAATTTTAGAAGAGCTTAAGGTAGCTGGCTTTCAGGTTTTCATTTTAGTTTATTGATCTCTTAAAGCTACTGGATATCATTGAACAATAGGGCCTTAAAAAAAAAAAAGAGATATACTTGACACATAGCATTGTATTAATTTGAAGTATACAACATAATGATTCGCTATTTCTATATATTGCAAAATGATCACCATGGTAAGTCCAGGTAACATTCATCACCGCACGTAGCTACATGTTTTTTTTTCTCTTGTGAGAGAACTTGTAAGATTTACTCTCTTAACAGTGTTCAAATATGCAATATAGTATTACCGACTATAGTCACCATGCTGGAGATTACATCCCCTTATGTTATAACTGGAATTTTATACCTTCGACCCTCTGCACTTATTTTGTTCTCCTCTTACTCCTTGCCTCTGGCAACCAGCAATCTGATCTTTTAATCTGTGGGCTTGGCTTTTATTTTTTTAAAGATATAAGTGAGATCATACAATATTTATCTTTCCATCTGACTTATTTCACTTAGCACAGTGCCCTAAAGCCCATCCATGTTGTCACAAATGGCAAGATTTTCTTCCTTTTTATGACTGAGTAATATTCCATTGTATATGAGGATAGGGTCTGGCGCATACAGAAAGTACTTAAGAAATGTTTATTAATGGAAGGGAAGACTGAAGTTAAAATTGCGGTCCATCTAAACTGGGCAAGTGAGTTAATGTCTCTACCACATTTTTGTTGTCCATTGCCCTGTCGGTGTGCACTTGGGTTGCTTCCACACTTTGGCCACTGTAAACAATGCTGCAATGCACATGAGGGTGCATATATTTTTTCAAGTTAGTATTTTTGTTATTGTCAGATAAATACCTGGAAGTGGAAATGCTGGATTGTATGGTAGTTTCATTATTCAGTTTTTAGGAAACTCCATACCATTTTCAATTGGCTGCACCAATTTACATTCCCATCAACGGTGCACAAGGGTCCCTTTTTCTCCACATTCTTACCAACATGTATTTCTTGTCTTTTTTATAATAGCCATTTAAAAAAATATTTATTTCTAGAGAGAGGGGAAAGGAAGGAGAGAGGGAGAGAAACATCAATGTGTGGTTGCCTCTCGTGTGCCCCCTACTGGGGACCTGCCTGCAACCCAGGCATGTGCCGTGACTGCAAATCGAACAGGTGACCTTTTGGCTCGCAGGCTGGCACTCAATCCATTGAGCCACACGAGCCAGGGCTATAATAGCAATAGCCATTTTTAACATGTGAAGTGATAGCTCCTTGTGGTTTTGATTTGTGTTTCCCTGATGATTAGTGATGTTTAATACTCTTTCATGTACCTGTTGGCCATTTGTATGTCTTTGTTGACAGAATGTCTATTCAGATCCTCTTCCCACTTGTTCCCCTTGCCCCTCATTGGAGCGGGTTTTTTTTTTTTTGCTATGGAGTTGCATGAGTTCTTTATATATTTTGGATATTAATTCCTTAAAAGATACATGATTTGCATATATCTCCTCCCATTTCATAGATTGTATTTTCACTTTGTTGGCATTTTCCGTTACTGTGCCGAAGCTCTCTAGTTTGATTTAGTCCCACCTGTTTATTTTTGCTTTGCTTCTGGTGTCATTAGGGGAGTTGTATTTGCAGTCCAGAGTTTTATAGTCATCTTTAAAAATAATATATCAAACTTACTCTTCTTCTTATTTTGTTTGGTAGACTTCTAAATGCATGAAAATAAATAGCTGTAAGAGATGGAACTTCAATTGTAATTGAATTTCTGACTCAATAGACACAGGATGCTTTGCTGCCATCTTGGCAGTGCTGTATGCTGGTCGACTATTTCCGAAGTTATCGGCGGGCTCCTTTTGGATTATTCAAGGTGCTATATAAATGTAATGATGCCTTACTAGTTTTCTGTAAACATATGTGTCTAGTCTGGTGGAGATTTCTTTTTCAAAATAAAATATTCTCTCATGAAGTGTGAATATTATCTGTCTTTACACCCAGCTTATGTGAAAAACTGTGTTGTGTGCTATGGTTTTGCAGTCACTGAAAATAGTGTTCTGAGCGTGGTTACTTTTCTTTAAGTAGATATACCATGACAGTCAAATTTGTCAAGAAACAGTTGAAAATGTGAGTATTATGCTCTGAAGATGAGATTTCAAAGGAGTCACAGCAGACACGGGGTGAGAATAGATTAGATGGTGTTGCCAGATGTGTAGCGAAGAGAGTGATCAAATGGAGGATGTGGAGGAAGGAGCCTATGACTGTTGAGAAATCCGTTTTTAAATTTGAGATTCCAAAGGAAGATTTTTGAGGTAATTTTGCAGGTACATATTAAGAGCAGAAGAGGGGAAAGCGGAGTTGGAGGGATGATGAAAAAGGGGAGGAGGGAAAGGAGTACGTTTGAGTCTGCCCTGCAAGCACTTAAATGTATTAACAGACACCATAATGGTATCACGCCAAGGTGACTCAATGTGAAAGCAAGCTGGCGTAGCACAGACTTGACCCCTTGGGGGAGCTGCTCTCAGCAGAAAAGAGACAAAGCTTAATATAAAACAGGACAAGATGACTTATCTGAGGGGGAAATACCTTGAGAGCTCATAGAACATCGTCTCTAAGAAACAGTTGCCAAAGCCGATATGGTGATGAAAGTTCAAGGCGTAGGACTTAATGTGACCTTATCTTATGAACTGATAAGAAAATTAGTGTTGGAAATACGTAATTACTCACACACATGTAATTTTTTTTAGAGGCGAAAGAGAAGCTGTTTTGTTGTTGCTTTAAGTAAAACTGCTTTATCTGCTGCACCATGATTTTCAAATATAACTTTAAAGGAAGATTTTTATAGAGTCTGTTTTCTCAGATATAGTTTTCCAGCGCATTTATGAAATTAAAAAATAAACAGTAACTATATAGGGTCTGTGCTGGGCACTTTTTCATGAATTAAAACCTGTAAAAAATTCATGTTAATTTTTTGTCTTTTGTACATTTTGTGTGGAATATCAAATGACAACATTACCATTATCATTGTATTTTTATTGCACTGCATAATTTTCACTTCTTGTTCATGACCTCAGTTTACCCTCAGAGCAACACTGTGAATCAGAGGGTGCTTTCCTCATCCTTCAGTTGAGGAAATAGAGGCCAAGTTGGTTATACGCCTTGCCCGGAGGAAGTGGTAGTTGCGAGCCTGCAGTCCTGGCTTTCAGAGCCAACTGTGTAGGACGAGCAGATAAGCACCAGGAAGCTCAGGAGAAGCTCGGATTTAGGAAGAGAAGTTTTTAATTAACTGATCGGTAACTGATGATGGAACACATGACTCAGGCTAAATTTTATCAGGAAAACCTTTCAGAAGAGGCAGTCTTTGTGAATTAGTGGAAGAATTGAAGTTTCCAGACTTAGATAAGTTAGTTTATGTGTACTGATTTGGTAAAAGTTACTTTCCAATAATGTCTCTGTGTTTGGAAATAAGATCAATTTTTGGATGAGACTGGAGGAGTTTCAATATTGTGAATTTTTTTTCCAAATCCAAAAAATCCCTGTGTCCAGAGCCCAGCATCTGATTTGTGACTTTTCCTGTGTGTATTACATTGGTTAGAAGGTGTGATTTGATTATGTGGTCAGAGAAAGGCTGGGTAGAATTGTTAAGTCATCAATTTTTGTCTTACTGACCCCAGCCTTACTTTCTTATGGTTGTTTTTCAGTTTTGTGAAACAATTGACCCCAAACACCTGATCAATGACTTAGTATCTTAATCTTTTACTTCAAAACCTGTTCTCAAAAGAGACACCCTGGTTCCCTGTTAACTGTTTCAATTGAGACGCAAACCGTTCTGTCACCCGAATGACTCTCTCCCTGCAGCTTCGGGTTCTGGCAAGTGAGGGGAGGCGCCTTGGTGCTGCGGGACCGTGAAGGCAGGAGAGGGCGCGCTGCTGTTACTCGGGAAAATGAACTGTAGTCCTGAGGTAGCTGTTACCATAGCAGCCACCCAGTCCTGGCGGTAACTGTCTAGATTCTAGTAGCACCTGGACTCTTTTACCAGATTTTTCAAAGCAAACATTGTGACCCACTAGGAGAATTTGTTTGGGCAAAGAAAATAGGTGACACTTAGCTAGAATATAAAAGAAAGTTTTAGTGTAGTTTTTATTTTCTTTAGGAAGCATTTTGTTAAACATAAGGGCCCATGTTTAATCCAAAGAATGAAACTTGAGGTTTTAATACGTAAAGCTGGAGTTCCGGGGCCCGAAATATTTCCTCCCAATTGCACATGCACCTTGAAATGCCATTACCTGCTTGAATCCAATGCTTGGCCATTTGTTATACTGAGCAGCTAATTTTTTAATGCGGTTCCTCAGGGGCTCAGTGCAAAGTCATAGAGCACAACTGACACAATGGAGTAGCAGCAGGAATTCAGATCATGTGCCAGTGAGTTTACAGCTCTGTAACCTTTAGGCCTAACGAGGAAGTTGTTTACAAAATAGCATTTGGTCTGTGAATCCATCCAATGAGTATTTTATTGTCTGTAACTAACTGACAGATATGCTGAATGTTATTTTCTCTTTAGAAATATTTTAATTAGCGGAAGAATTGGAATTTAAATGTCTTCACTCCTATTTGAGGTAATGTAATCATGTTCAACAGTATAAATGTTGGAATCTGACATATTCAGTTCGCATTTTGGCAGAAACCTTGTGTTATTTGGGCATCTTCTCTGTGGCTCAGTTTCCACATCTGTAAAATGAAGATGTGAAAAATAGCAACTTCATAAGGCTGTTGTGGGGATTAAATAAAATCATAGATGTACCATTAATGCATGTTATAAAGTACTTAATAGATGGTACTTTTGTTGTATTTGATGTAATTCATTTGTGAACATGAACTTCAAGCTTCTTTGGTCATAACAAGTGCATACATAACACATAATATGAGCAATTCACTCTTCATAAGTTGTACCTGCTCTGAAATAATACTAAGTATCTGTTGGACTTCTCCACTTACAATAATGACGCTACTTTGGAAACCTCATTACTTGGGATGGATGCCCTTTCCACTGTGAGAGGAAGCCTGGCTACTCAAATAGACTTAATTGGACTCTCCAGGAGAAAAATATATATTTATACTCCAGGTAGAATCTCATTTGGAAACTAGAGCAATGTCCAGTTTAATATAATAAGCACATTTCCATAGCTACAGTTTACATTAATAAGCTTTATTCAGTATGAAGAATACTATTAAACAAGAAATTCTAGAAAACATACTTAAAATTCTCTATTGTCCTTTATTTGTACATTATACATGATAAGTATAGTTGCTCTTGGAACAATATGGGTTTCAACTGTGTAGATCCACTTATACAGGAATTTTTTTTCAATAAACATATTGTCAACTCTCTGTATCCCCAAGTTTCACATCAGCTAATTCAACCAACAGTATATTGAAAACAGTGTTTTCGATCCAGGGTTGGAAATCCGTGTTTATAGAGGGACAGCTGTATATTATGCGTGAATTTGCAACTTCATGGGAGCTGGCGTCCCTTAACCCCCACATTGTTCAGAGTCAATTGTATATTTGAATAGCTTTATAATGTTAAATATGTTTTGTATAAAAAAGCAGCTCATCACAATTGTAGGCCAGGGCATGTCAGCTGGAGGCATACCATTTTGGACTAAGTGCCATGGTTATCCAGGAATCCGCTTCTTTTCACTAAGTCAATGGGACTCCTTCCAGCTCACATCTCCTAGCAAACTGGAGTCTTGGTCTTGGGCTTGGTTTCATCTCCTCCTTTGCTGGTGGCTGCCTGGTCCTTGGCTTGTGCATTTCAGATATACCACTGTGAGCCTGGTGTCACCCTGCTTGCCCTGGTACCAACATCAAGAAGGGAATTTTATCAGAAAGAATTAAAAATACTTATTTACCCAATTTAGCCCCTACTCAGGCTCCATCCCTGGTAACCACCACACCCTGATTTGTTGTCCTTTTTTAATTGATATTTTTAAGCTGTTGGGAAATAAATTTCTTTGATTTCATATCACATTTCTCTCTTGAGTCTGAATATCTCATCATATTAACACTCCAGCTGGAATGATAGTGCTGTGCTAGTGTCTGCGTAGTTCCTGCTGGGCACAGGTGCTGATGTGAGCTGAAGAAGGCGAAGCCCTGAATCCCTTAGGTTATTAAACAGAAACCCTCCCATTCTCTCATTGTTTAGCCATTTGTTACCTGCACAGTGAAAAAGATTGTTCTTCAATCCAGCCTGGTCCCTTGCATGTTCTTAAAAGCTCATCACCAAGTTGTCTTGTCAGAGATGAAGCTGGACCTTTGACTCTTTCCTCATTTGGGTAAACTGGTAAGTGAAGCATAGTAACTGTGCTGTCACCTCCCAGTCCCCAATTTCATTGTTTGATGACCTCTCAGGCTTTATCATCTCTTGAATTGCTTGCTCTTTTTGACATGCTCTATCAGTGGCTGGTTCCCATGTGACCTGGGTCAGCCATGCTTCATGGCCACAGACTTCCCTGGAGTAAACCTTTGTTGCAAATTACAGATTTTGTGATAAGCAAACATAATCAGAGGGAGAGATGGCCGTTATTTCTCTTTTTTTTGCAGAGTGGTCCCAGTAATGACTTCATTACATAGGACCTTGGTGTGCATAAATTTCCATATGTATGTCAGGCTAGAGAAAATTCTCATTTCAAAAATCCTTGTCTTAGAATATAAATTAAGGACGTGATTTTTTGTGACATAGGAGGATGCCGCACAGTATCCTTTACATCAGAAACCTTACTGAAACTTAGAAGATGTTTCAATCCATGAATGGAAGGGAAGAAAAGTAAAGGAAAAGGGAAGGGAAATGGAAGCTTGAACGTACCTTCCCCACAGTGTGGTTGATGGGGATCATTCCAGAATTGCACTGCTCTAGTCTGGCATACTTGAATTTCAGTTAAAAAGAGATACAAGGTTTTTTTTTTCTTATTTTGTTTTTTGTTTTTTTCGGTCAAGATCGATACTCTAGATTTAGTGAAACCAAATGCCCTGTGTTCATGGATCCGCGTTACATTACGACTTAGCTCATAGAACCAGAGGTTAGTCCTGCCCTGTGGACTATACTGGGCACTTGAGCCCACATTCAAGGCCTGAAGCAGTTCCTACCACATGACTTCACTCTCCTCCCAGTGCAGCCACAAACCTCTCCCCAGTGTAGTCTGTTAATTAAGAGACTTTGTGTTGAGAGTAATGGAAACCACTTCTGGCTAGCTTAAGTAAAAGGGGAATTAGTTGGCTGGTCCCTGAATTATTTCATAAAATCAAAGGAATTCCTTGGAGAACTTGTAGACCCGACCATTCCCTGGAACACTACCTTAGATGTGGCAGTTCCACCAATTTCCTGTCTGTGAGTGTCTTTGTTTCAAATCTTTGTGCCTTAGAAAGGGAACCTCTTTGGAAGTTGGGGTTAGGCATCGATCATCAGGGCCCTGTAGCTGAAGGAATAAGCATTAGCACACATTTCCAGGAAAGCGGAGCTTGTTAAACTAAGGCAATTATCTTATGACATGACTGTTCCATGCACCAGGGGCTGTTCAGGCTTCGCCCTTGTATTTGTGATGTTCCTTTTGCTTTTGTCCTTTCTACCAGTCAAAACCTCCTCTATGCAGCTTAGAGTCTCCCTCCACTGCGGTGCCTTTCGTGTCATCGAGTCAGAATCACAGCGATCTCCTGCCTTCCCGCAGCACGTCTTTAATCTAGCTTTCTGTATTCTGCCTTAC